>JAQSEC010004143.1:1872777-1888550 GCA_028564925.1 Lithobates sylvaticus
GGCCATTGAGAAAATGAACATCAAAGCTCGTCCTCAATTTCTCCTACAACACATCTTGATGATCCCCAAGACTTTTGGGACAACATTCTGTGGACCGATGAGACAAAAGTGGAACTCTAGTACTCACTACACCTGACCAAATCCGACCTGGATGAAAGCCTGACCCTAATGTATGACAAGCTGGCCCAAAAATTCCAGACCGAGCTGCACAAGTCCACCAATACCCTCTCTCTGGAGATTGCGGCCTTGGGCAGCAGGACGGACCTACTCGAGACTAAACATGACGAGCTAGCGCTTGTCTGCTCGGACTTGGGAAAAGAACATGAGGCCCTATCTGAAACGGTCGCCCAGCTTCAGGCCCATATCGAAGATTTGGACAATAGGAACAGGTGCAACAATTTGAGGGTGAGGGGGATCCCAGAAACGGTCACGGAACTACTACCGGCCATACAGAGACTGTTTCAGTCCTTACTACCTGAGACCGCGGTGGAGGCTTTTGCATGCGATAGGATCCACAGGGCACTGCGTCCCCCCCTCCCCCAGATAAGCCACCTCGGGACATTGTTCTTTGCCTGAAAGACTTCCTGGTTAAAGAAGATATTTTCAGGGCTTCTAGAACCACCCAAAACCTGAGGCTAGATAACATACAAGTCCAGATCTATCCCGACATCTCCCCCACCACCCTGGATAAGAGACGGAAGATGAAGGAGGTCACCACAGTCTTGCAATCCGCCAGAATACGTTATCGCTGGGGATTTCCCTTTAAATTACAAGTTCCTCACAACGGCACAACTTACACGGTCACCACGCCGCAGGAAGGCAAAGAACTATTAGTCAAGCTAGGACTTTTGGATGCTGCTTTGCTCCCTAGAATGCCTTCTACCCCACGCCACTCTGCTATATGGGCAACCCCCCCCCCAAGAAGAGACCACCGATGAGGCAGCTATGGAACTCTTATTAATTTCTACACAGGATTAAGATGTCGGATGGGAAGACAGGTCTTGCCCCCTTTTTCCTCTTGCCTCCCCCCCCCCCCTCTTTTTCCCCCCTTGTGTTTTTTGTTTTGGCGTTTGTGTTTCTCCACCCGCAGGCCTGCTCTTCTCGGCTCCCAAGTCATGAAACGGAGGGAACTATATTTCAGGTCACAGACGTCGCCTGCAGATCGTTAGCGGCATGCTCCAAACTTTCTTCAGTCTCCAGCTCCAGAGCCACACAGAAGGTTGTTGCGCTGACATGCCCTCCAGCTCCTTTCCCCTGGAGTTCCACCGGATCTACAGTCTCCCCTCACAGGATGGGCTGGATAGCCCTATGCAGGTACCACCTGGCACTACACATGTCACACAGGGTGCTGGAATCCGCTGTTGGACTCTGGAGATTGGAGCTTTGGACCTTTTGGTCCAATTTCAATTTTTTCTTAAGGTACTGGGGAGCCACTCTCCCTGTACCCCCCAAGACTTTGATAAACTGTTTTTTGATGAAGCTAGTTACTGTTTGTTACTGCTCTCTGGTTTCTGTTTTCTGACCCTTTTTTTCTTTCTTACATTTATGATTTTTTTTTTGCTTGACAACTCTAATACTCCCGAGGCAACTCTCCTGAACAGCTCTCAAATCGATGTATTTTTTATCCACAAATGCCTTACTTTCAGGTTGACTCTTACCACACACTTATGGTACTGTATACGGTATATTATGCTGCATGCCTATGGTACCCCCTCTCGCCCTGGACTCCCAACAAACACAATGCAATTTACTCCCACTAAAACATGGGGATTAAGGTCTTGACGCACAATGTCAAGGGGTTTAACTCTCCTCAAAAAAGAAGGAAAGCGATGAGGGCCTACAAATCCCTGGGGGCGGATATTCTCCTCCTACAGGAGACACACTTCGCAACCAACAACCACCCCTCCTTCTTTGACAAAGCATTTAAGCAGTGTTTCTACACAACCTTTGAGTCCAGGTCCAGAAGGGCGGCCATATTCATCAAAAACTCGGTCCCTCTACAGGTTCAGAAGACTTTTATTGACCCACAAAGCAGATATGTAATTGTACAGGGTGTAATACAAAACAAACCCCTGACATTGGCCTCTGTATATGCCCCGAACGCATCTCAGGCTACCTTCTTCAGGGAGTTCTTCCTAACACTTGAAAAATTTCACTCCCCCCACATGATAGTCGGGGGTGATTTTAACATGGTGGCACACTCGACATTAGATAGATCCCGTGGCGGCCAGTCCTCCAGTGCTTTCCCTAAAACCCTGCAGCACTCCCTCCGCTCCCACCAATTGGTAGACGTCTGGAGGGCTCATAACACTGGTTCCAGAGAATACACCTTTTACTACCATCCCCACGACAATTACTCCCGCCTGGAATATTTTATTGCACACCCACCCTTCTGGCCAACTCGACAGCCTCCACAATTCATGTTTGCCCTTGGTCAGACCATCATATGGTCTCTAGCCAGATTTCATGCATAGGTCTCCCCTTGGCAAATAGAACATGGCGCATTAACGATTCTCTTCTCACCGACCCTGTTATCCTCACACAATTGACAGACTGCCTCACGGAATACTTCAGATTAAACGACATGGACGATATCTCCCCTACAACCCTATGGATGGCCCATAAGGCAGTGATTAGGGGTCACCTTATAGAGGTGGCCACAACTAGGAAACGACAAAAAGCCCAGGAGGCACGACAGCTTACCCTAGACATAGGGGACCTTTACCACAAACACCACCAGACTCCCTCACCCGACCTACTAACACAGATTACCGAAAAAAGGATGGCGTTGGATACCATTCTTTCTGGACATACAGAAAAGGCCCTTAGATGGGCCAACGCTAGGTTTCTTCTACACAGCAACTCGGCCTCTACCATGTTCGCACGGAAACTTAAACAGCAGACCCACCCGACCCACGTATATAAGCTTAAAAATAATCAGGGACAACTTACCTCCCACCCCAAAGAAGTGCTAGATATATTTTCCTCCTTCTACCGTTCCCTTTACTCGGCCCCAAAAAACTCACCTCCTGACCCCCCACACTCTTGGCTGAACCAAACTTATCAGAAGAGCAAATATTAACCCTTAATGCTCCTTGCACGGCGGAAGAAATAGCCTCCATAGTCTCTTCACTCAAACCCTCTAAAACCCCTGGCCCAGACGGCTTCTCAGCCTCTTATTATAAAAAATGCGCCGACCTCCTAACCCCAAAGCTAACCAAGCTATTTAATTTTATATTAAAGGGCAACCACTTTCCGGATGAAATGCTATGGGCTAACCTCTCGCTGATCCCCAAGCCAGGCAAAGACCACTCCCACCCTCAAAACTTTAGGCCCATTTCGGTCATTAATAACGACTTAAAAATATTTGGCCGCATCCTGGCTGACCGGCTGGCCACAATAGTCACCACTTTGATCTCCCCCGAACAAACGGGCTTTATACCCTCTAGGCAAATCACGGATAACATCCGTCTAGCCGCCAACATCATACAGGATGCCGATGCCAACAAAAATAAGGTTCTGCTACTAAGTCTCGATATCAACAAGGCATTTGATAGCGTGCTCTGGCCCTACCTGGAATCAGTTTTAGCCAAGTTTGGGTTACTTGGGTTACCATCGCCCACGCACTAACATCAAGATCCCAGGTTGTAACTCCGAATTCTTCCCCCTAGAGAGGGGGACTAGACAAGGATGCCCTCTTTCCCCCCTCCTGTTCGCCCTCGCCATGGAGCCCCTCACAAAATCTATACTAGATAATCCCAACATAAAGGGCTATTACAAGGGCGAACAGGAATTTAAGTTGAGCCTTTATGCGGATGACGTCCTATTATTCCTTTCTGACCCACTGATCTCCCTCCCTAACCTCTTCGCCACCTTGACCCACTTCCAACAAATCTCAGGACTAGGAGTTAACCCGACCAAATGCACGGCCTTGCCCATTCATCTACCTAACACAGTCCTGACCGCCCTTAGAGACTCCTTCAGGTTTTCCTGGAGCCCCTCCTCTATGCAATACCTGGGGTTAAACTCGCCCCTACTCTTAAACAACTATACAACCAAAATTACCCACAGGCCTTCGCCTCAGTTAGAAACCTGCTCCTCCAATGGTCCACTTACAAAATTTCCTTCCTAGGCCCGCATCCAAGCTGTCAAAATGACCATATTGCCCAAACTGCTCTTTTTTTTTTCGCTCATTACCACTATATATCCCTAGGACCACTCTTGATAAACTCGGAGCTTCTCTCCTTTATCTGGCAGGGAAAGAAACCCAGGCTTGGGCGGCAGGTGATGTACGGGGCCCGCTCGGGAGGTGGTCTGGGATGTCCGAACCTGTGAAAATATTTCCTTGCGGCCCGCTTGGTACAAACAGCCCAATGGCACGCTAATTCATCCTCCATCCCATGGCTACGTTTTGAAATTGTCTCGGTTGCCCCATACCTCCTCCCGGGTCTTTTATGGTCCTGCTCCATCACCCATATGGAGATCGCTCCACTTAATGCTATTGTGGGACAGTCCCTCTATCTTTGGTCTCTTTACGAGAAAAAATTTAACTTAAAGTCGAGAGCCCCACCTCTGGCCACTTACCTGGGCGAACCCCACTTTCCCCCGGCTTTTTGCAAATACTCCACTTTCGCTGAATGGACGGATAGAGGCCTTACTACACTGAAGTCTTTTATGGGTGACTCCTCCTTCTGCTCATTCACACATCTGCAACAGAAATATGCTATTGATCGGAGTGTATTTTACCAGTTCCTCCAGATTAGGCACTTTTATACTAGCAACTTCCAAGGACTCACTAGAACTACTGGCACTCAATTCGAAGATCTATGTGGTGGGGCCTCCAGAGATAGGGGCACTATATCCAGTTTATACGGGTATCTGAACGACCACGGCTCAGCCCCTAAAACGGCGGCGATGCTGGGATGGGAGGCAGAGTTTGGGCAAGAATTTGAGGTGGAGGACTGGCGAGACATGGTAGACAACATGCACAAATGTACACGCTCCATCTCAGTGAAAGAAACGGTTCTCAAATTGCACACCAGATGGTACTACACCCCAGATCGCCTGCATAGGATGTTTCCTCTGGTTCCCGACACATGCTTTAGAGGATGTCGGGCCAGGGGCACACTGCTGCACACGTTCTGGGCATGTGATGCCCTGACACACATTTGGGCCAGAGCCACCGCCTTGATCCCTAAGATCACGGATGTCTCCGTGACCCTAAATTTCCAAATGTGCATCCTGTATGCCGATATACCCGGGGCTATTCCCCCCCCCAGCAGAAACGGATTCACACTCTTTTTAGTGCCATTCAATGGGCAATTGCACTAAACTGGAAGAACCCCTCAGTGCCATGGCCACAGATACTGACCCGAATGGAGTCTATCAGGTTGATGGAAAGGATCCATCACACCCGTATGGACACCATACACATCTTTGATGGTAAATGGAATAAATGGTCTGCATTTCAACTTAGTACGGCTTCTCAGGACCAATAAAGCACCAATTACCGAGAATAACTTTCCCCCTCGACCACAATTTGAAGCGGTATACCCTATGAAAGTCAAGCAATGTTACCTATTATTTTGATTTGTGTTTTTTTTTTTCCCTCCATTTCTCTCTCCCTTGTTTTTTTTTTTCATGGTTGAACTATTTCAGGTCTGTCTATAGGCCTAGTTACTATGCTGCTGAATTGGACGCATCATTCATGCTCATGTTCAATTCTTCGTAATTTGAGTTGTACTTATACCCGCTGATGTTATATATAAACATGTAAGAATCTCTCATGTACAAGATCTGTAACTTACCTGTACACTCTGTTTTTGCACTGTTCTCTTGTTTATTTTCTTAAACCAATAAAAACGTTTGTAAACAAGTGCGCCTATTTAAAACGCACGCTGCCTGACGCACAGGCACCTTGCTGTCTGTCTCTCCAGCTTAGTGCCTGTGTTCCTTGTCCTGTGTCCCCAAAGTTACCTGATCTGTTCCTACTGTTGCCTGACCCGGATTGCCTGACGTTCCTGCCTTTCTCCTGTGTTTGACCCCCTGGCCTTTTTTCTTTTTTTTTTTTTTTTTTATTTTTTTTTTTTTTTTTTTTTTTTTTTATTTTTGTTTTTTTTTTTTTTTTCCCCCACCCCCCCCCCCCCCCCCCCCCCCCCCACCCCCCCCCCCCCCCCCCCCCCCCCCCCCCCCCCCCCCCCCCCCCCCCCCCCCCCCCCCCCCCCCCCCCCCCCCCCCCCCCCCCCCCCCCCCCCCCCCCCCCCCCCCCCCCCCCCCCCCCCCCCCCCCCCCCCCCCCACCCCCCCCCCCCCCCCCCCCCCCCCCCCCCCCCCCCCCCCCCCCCCCCCCCCCCCCCCCCCCCCCCCCCCCCCCCCCCCCCCCCCCCCCCCACACCCCCCCCCCCACCCCCCCCCCCCCCCCCCCCCCCCCCCCCCCCCCCCCCCCCCCCCCCCCCGCCCCCCCCCCCCCCCCCCCCCCCCCCCCCCCCCCCCCCCCCCCCCCCCCCCCCCCCCCCCCCCCCCCCCCACCCCCGCCCCCCACCCCCCCCCCCCCCCCCCCCCCCCCCCCCCCCCCCCCCCCCCCCCCCCCCCCCCCCCCCCCCCCCCCCCCCCCCCCCCCCCCCCCCCCCCCCCCACCCCCCCCACCACCCCCCCCCCCCCACCCCCACCCCCCCCCCCCCCCCCCCCCCCCCCCCCCCCCCCCCCCCCCCCTCATCTCAAGCCACCCCCCGCCCGTGTGGTTTTTTTTTTTTTTTTTGTTTTTTTTTTGTTTGTTTTTTTTCACCCCCCCCCACCACCCCCCCCCCCCCCCCCCCCCCCCACCCCCCCGCCACCCCCCCCCCCCCCCCCCCCCCCCTTTAAACGACCCCCCACCCCCCCCCCCTGCTGCTGCTGCCTCTGTGTTTGACCCGGATCTCCTGACGTTGCTGATGCCCCCTGTGTTTGACCCTCTGGCCTGCCCTACGGACTTTGCTGAACTCTCCTGTGTTTGACCCTCTGGCCTGCCCTACGGACTTTGCTGATACCTCCTGTGTTTGACCCTCTGGCCTGCCCTACGGACTTTGCTGATACCTCCTGTGTTTGATCCTCTGGCTTGCCTGCTGAACTCTCCTGTGTTTGACCCTCTGGCTTGTCCACGCAATCTCTTCCGGATCTCCCAGTGTTTGTACCCCAGCCGGGCGTTTGGTACCTGCCTCCTTACTCTGCCATCTGCCGGCCTGCCTGGGCCAGGTCATTACCACCTCCGGTCTCCCTACCAGTTCTGCTTACGTGTCGGAGGTGACCTGTGCCTCCTGGTGCCATTTGCTCCCTGTCCCATCTCCAGGGGGCAGACTGCGCTGGGTCGCAAGGGTGAACCGCTCTCGGCATCTTGGCCTCGGTAAGTACATCTCTGACACTCCCTGCTGCTGCGGCCAGAGGCGGAGGTGGGTGGACTCAGGGCGCTGTTGCTAGACGCGAGGTGGGGAGGCCCTAGCAACCCATTCAGCAATGTTCATTACTGCGGCTGTGTGTCCTTATTTCATTCCGGGACACTGTATTGTCCCGGAATGAAGGTGCCCAGGACACGGGACACAGATATTAATTAAGGGACAATCCCGGGAAATCCGGGACATGTGGGCACCCTAGGGGGCAGGCTTTTATGGGGCCCTGTGATTTCTAACAGCAGCTCTGTCAATACCAGCAATTACCCCTCTGCATTGGGTCCAGTTTCCACAACAATAGCCTCCCAGAATTAAAGGCAGTTCCTGCTAAACCAGCAAATTGAAATCCGTCTATGGCCGGCTTAAAGTAGGTTCTGAGCAGTCTGACTGCATGTCATTAAATATTATCCTCCTGATGTTCTGAAGTACTCTATGTTCAATTTCGAATTTTCGATCGATATTTCTTCTATTGTGCTGTCCCAAAAAAGAAATTGTAGTGACATTTTTTTTCCCAATAGCATTTTCTGCAGTTTAGCAGTTTTTGAGATACACGCTTTACATACTGTGGGTGTATTCTGCTATTGGAAAAACATTGCAAAAAAATTAAATTTTGTTGCGATTTGTGCATTTTTTTTCCAGTAGCATTTTCTGCATGTTCATACACGCTTTAGACACTGTACGTGTATTCTGCTATTGACAAAAAATAAAATATTTCAGTGCTTTGTGCAGGAGTGTGACATACAATCGATCAATATTTCTTCTATTTTGCAGTCCCAAAAAAAAAATTGTAGTGCCATTTTTTTTTCTTAATAGCATTTTCTGCAGTTTAGCAGTTTTTGAGATACACGCATATTTCAAGATATTGCAAAAACACCCATTTAGGGCGAGATCATAAAATTTTGAAAATATGAGGAGATCATCAAAAAGGGACGTGGCCCGGGTCGTGGTGCTGCTGGTGGCGCTCCTGTTGCAGGGAGAGGACGTGGTCGATCTGTGCCAGCTACACGCACTAGTGAAACACCTTCCTCAGGTGCGAGTAGGCGACAGAGCCTGCAGCGGTATTTCGGCGCGCCTAATGAGGCTGTACGAATGTTGAGGCCAGGACAAGTACAGGCAATAGTAGATTGGGTTGCTGACAGTGCCTCCGGTTCCTTTACATTGTCTCCCACCCAGTCTCCTGATGAAAGTTCAGAGTTGGCACCTGCAGCCGATGTCCATCAGTCTTTCACCTCACCCCCTTGCAAATCAGCCAATCAGTCTGAGCCCCAAATCATGCAGCAGTCTCTTCTGCTTTTTGATGACTCTGTTAGCAGGGTTTCCCAGGGCCATCCACCTAGCCCTGCCCCAGAAGTGGAAGAAATTGTGTGCACCGATGCCCAACCACTTATGTTTCATGATGAGTACATGGGAGGACCATCGCAGCATGTCTCGGATGATGATGAAACACAGGTGCCAACTGCTGCTGCTTTCGCCATTGTGCAGACCGACAAGAAGGGCAGGGGTGAAGACTGGGTGGAAGATGATGTGGAGGACGATGAGGTCCTTGACCCCACATGGAATCAACGTCATGCAGGTGACCAGTGTAGTTCGGAGGAAGAGGCGGTGGTCGCACAGAGCCACCAGCACAGCAGAAGAGGGAGCAGGGTGCAAAAGCGGAGCATCCGTCCCCTAGACAGTACGTCTGCTACTGCCCAACACAGCAAGGGACCAAGCACACCAAAGCCAGGTCCAAGGAGTTCCCTAGCGTGGCAGTTCTTCAGACAATGTGCTGATGACAAGACACGAGTGGTTTGCATGCTGTGCAATCAGAGCCTGAAGCGAGGCATAAACGTTCTTAACCTGAGCACAACCTGCATGACCAGGCATCTAAGTGCAAAGCACGAGATGCAGTGGAGTAGACACCTCAAAAACCAAGAAAGGTCTCTGGCTCCTTCTGCTTCCTCTTCTGCTGCAGTCTTGGCCTCTTCATCCACCTCTGTAGTGACAGTGGCACCTGCCAACCCACAAACGGAGGATCTGCCAGCAACACTGCCACCTGGGTCACCAACCATCTCCACAATGTCCCATGGAAGCATTCAGCTTTCTGTTTCCTTTTTTTTTTAAATTCTTTATTTCTTTACAGGATTACATAGATATACTGTTTAAACAAAAAAAATAAAAAGATACGGCATAGCCTTTACATATTGCATCACATGATCTTCATGTTGCATATCTGCCTCTTCCTTTCTATAATCTAAATCCATAGACCTGTTTATTTTATTTTTCCTTCCCCCCTCCCTACATTTCCCTGTTAAATTACTCCCTAACTTAACTAGAAAAAAAACAAAACAAAACAAAAAAAAATATAAAAAAAAAAAAAAAAAAAAAAAAGAAAAACACTGGAGCGGAAGAGGAAGTACCCCCCTAGCCACCCGCGATCCCTGGCCCTGAATGCCAGCATTTCAAAATTCCTCACCTTTGAAATGCTGTCATTCCGTCTGGTGGAGACGCAGAGTTTTAAAAGGCTGATGTCATTGGCTGTCCCACAATACGTCGTGCCCAGCCGCCACTACTTTTCCAGACGAGCTATCCCTTCCTGCACAACCAAGTGGGGGACAAAATCAGGTGTGCACTGCGCAACACCATCTGTGGCAAGGTCCACCTAACTACGGATGCGTGGACCAGTAAGCACGGTCAGGGATGTTATATCTCCCTGTGAGAGCAAGAAGACCGCGCTACCCTGACATACACAAAGGATCATACAGTAGGATAGGAAAAAAAAAAGGGTAAGTAAATAAACAAATGAATGAATCAAACAATGATACCTAAACCGGCTGCAGAATGGTGGGATAAACACGCATAAGATATGGAAAAAGGAAAACTGCGCCAGGTCAAAACTAAAATAACAATAATAAAAAATGATGCACATGTATGACCTGTGTACCGATTGGTAGTATTGGAAATACTGGTAACCTGAGGAATAGGGTCTGCACACAGATTGAAAAGAGCATAGGCAGGCAATGACAGTGTACTCTCAGGTTAATAAAATATAAATGGCAAGTAATCGACTACAATCGTTGTGAACAATGGTATGTAATATTTGTCAAAGTCTCTATGTGGGATGGATAACCAATAATAATGGGTCAGAGTCCTCTTATGCAGAAGGTTCCACTACACCACTGTGCTCCACTTCTAGTTAAAGTGCCACCACCAGTAAGTAGGCTCCTTACCAGATGAAAGTAAAACACACGCACTCAGATATGAGCTTAAATACGAAATTCCAAAGACCAGGATGTGGTTGCCCCTCAAACAGTGTCCTCCAAGATGGATCGGAACTCCAAGACCGGAGGGAGGAAGAAGCACACTTCCAAACGCCAAAATGGACAGATACGGCACTCGGAGGTGCGTTCACAGATCCCCATGTAAATAACAAAGGCAGACCATAGTGTAATATTGTAAAGGACTAAAAAGTATTTATTAAAAAACGGATATTTACTCACATTCTATTGAACAGAATAAGCAGTATGTAATCCAAATGTTGATTTTTAAAAAGAGCGCCGGCCGGCATACAAAAAGCACCCTTTCTCCTTGTGATACGAACGTGGTGACGTCACTGCGCGTCCTCCCATACGCGTTTCGTCATCAACAGACGTTTTCAATGGGGATAGGGTGCGCAGTGAGCCACCACATTATATACTACCAAGCCTCGTTGCGAGAGGCAAGGAAGCGGCCATTCGGCCATCTTAGCTATGGGAAAGGTTGCCCTTACACTAGAAAAAACGGAAGAAGAATAGAAAAGAGGACTCATATGCCCAATTTTCAATAAAGACATCTAGTTTGGGTATGTTAGCGGAATCATACCCCTGTATTAAACCCATTATAAGTACATCTAGCGCCTCTATTGGGAAATGTGATGTGCACAAATAGAGTGAAAAGAATACAATAAAGTAGAAGGTAATAAAAAGTGAATAGAAGTACATGGCCTGTTGAGGTCGAGTGTTCATGTGTGAGACTGAAAATAAAAGGAGACCCAGGCCCCCCCGAAAACGGGGAATTAGGTTCTATTGATGTGAATGGAGTGAGGGAAACATAAATGAATATGGAAAATTGCTTGGAGTGAACCCATATTGGGTAAGGTGACTGGTTCCCGTGTAAGTCGTGAAGACTATATACCATAATGATGAAAGTGATGGGTAACTATACATAGTGAAGGAGGGGAAAAAAAAGGGAAAGAAGAAGAAGACAATACACCTAACGTGTTTAGAAAACAAAAAAAGGGGAAAAAAATTTATCTGCTGGTGTGATGTGAAAATTTGAAAGGATGTGACGTGCAAAAAGGGAGAAAATAAAGGAGAAAATAAAAAGTGCCCAGGGGAAAGGTGTTAATATAATAAGTGAAAAAAAATTTTTTTTTTATATATACACAAGAAAGATAAAAAATAAGTATGAAGTGAAAACAAAACAATGAAAAAACAAAAGTAATAATTGTGAACTGACTAAAAAACACAAAAAATGAAGAATAAAGATAAAAGTGAGAATAAAAATGAAATAAAAAAATGGAATTAAACATAAAAATAGAAATAAAAATAAAAAAAAAAATAAAAATAAAAAAAAAATAAAAATAAAATAAAAAAAGATATAAAGAATAAAATAAAAAGAAATATAAAAATAGAAATGAAGATAAAAATAAACAGCTAAATAGAAATAAAAATAAAATAAAAATAAAATAAAATAAAAAAAAAAGATAAAAATAAAAATAAAAATAAAAATAAAATAAAAATAAAATTAAAAATAAAAAAAAAAATAAAAATAAAAATAAAAATAAAAATAAAAAAATAAAATATAAAAATAAATAGAATGAAAATCAAAAAAATCAAAAAAATGAAAAAAATGAAAAAATAAAAATCAATAACAATCAATATAAATAAAAATATAAACCAAATTTGGAAATAAAAATAAAAAAGAAAAAAGAGAAAAGAGAAAGAAAAATAATAATAATAAAAAAAATAATATATAAATAAGAAATATATAAAAAAATATATAATAAAAACAATAAGAGGGAAAATGAAACAAGTAGGAAATAAATAGTGAGTAAAGAGATCATAGTGATAATAGAAGATAAATAAGTGGATAAGGGATGAAAAGAAATTATTTTTGTGATGTGATGAGAAGAGATGAATGTGATAATGTGTCATAGAGACACCTATATGATACATAATGTAGCATGAGGGGGAAAGAATTAAATGTGTTCTTACTAGAAGGGGTATGGGTAATGTCCTCGGAATAAATACTAAATTAGGGCCCTTCCCTGCGTGTCGCAACCCAGACATTGATAGGAAGAGAGGGAAGTCCATAGATTTCATTACAAAGTTGTGAAAACGAAACATATCACAGTATGGGATACATAGTTGATAAGAACATTAACCTAAGCTGATATCAAATTTATAGATAAAAACATAAAAATATATATATATCCAAAACCTGAGATAAAATCACGCATTGTTGATAAAAGCATTTACATCTGTATCCACATTCATCCCGTAGGGGACATAAGTCTTGAGTTTATGTATCCAGGACATCTCAAGTTTAGAGATCTCTCTCACTAGATGTCCCCCTCTCCAATTTGGTTTATACTTATCCAGGCCCAAAAATAGGGTGTTAGCTGGATCCCTCTTGTGAAATTGGAGATAATGTTTGGAAACGGAATGATTTTTAAACCCAGAAATGATATTTGTGATATGTTCATTTAAACGTATCTGTAAAGGCCGTTTGGTGCGGCCCACATATTGTAGGCCGCACGGACATTGTAAGAGGTACACCACGCCTGTAGACGCACACGTAATGCAAGGTTTGATTTTGAATGTTTCTTGTGTGGCAGTGGACTGGACCGAAGTGGTTCGTCTCGTTGTGCACGAGTTTAGACGGCACACTCTGCAACGCCTACATTTATAATAACCACTTAACTGATCAAAGAAACCCCCACTCCTAACTGGAGGGTTAAGAACATTCGGGGCTATTTGTCCTTGTAAGGATTGAGCCCCCCTGAAGATTATTCGGGGTTTCGGGGGTAAGATCTCGGCAAGGGCTGAGTCATTGGTCACAATGTGCCAATGTTTGTTAATCAGAGCTTTTATGCTACTATGTTGTACTGAATACGTGGTCACAAATGGTACCCCAGTTGGAAAATTATTTTCTCCCTTAGAGCTCTTTTCCATCAATAAATCTTCTCTCTTGGTGGTGCTCACCATCTGTAAGGTATTTCTGAGGGTATTTTCTGGGTAACCTTTTTCAATGAAACGGTTAACCAGGACTTCAGCCTGTGTCAGGAATTGTTTATGGTCAGAGCAGTTCCTCCGTAGTCTCAAAAACTGACTCTTCGGGACTGCTCTCAACCACGGATGATAATGACAACTCCCGACAGGGATGAAGGAGTTCCTGTCCGTTTCCTTGAAGAAAGTGGAGGTGGTGAACGAATGGTCACTGATACATATATTCAAGTCTAAGTAGTGAACCTCAGACTGGCTCGCTTCAAACTTGAGGATAATGCCTCTTTGGTTGAGGTTGAGGTTATACATAAAGCTCTCCAACTCGCTCAGCTGACCGTCCCATAGGAGGAGGATGTCATCAATGTACCTTGCCCAAAGAATGACTTGGGGTACATGTTGGGAATGGATGACATCCTCCTCCCATTTGGCCATAAACAAATTGGCAAGGCTGGGGGCATATTTAGCCCCCATTGCCACTCCTGTGTCCTGCTTATAGAAGTTGCCATCAAACCAAAAATAGTTCGATGCCGCTGCAAACTTCAAGAGGGACATCAGGAAATCGACCTGTTTTTGGGGTAGGTCTGAGTCTCTCTCGAGATAGAATAACACGGCTTCAAATCCCAAAGTGTGGGGGATGATGGTGTACAAAGACGTGACATCGATGGTCACCATCCACATCCCAGCAGTAGGTACCATGTTAGACAGTATGTTAATGATGTGCCTAGAATCCTTCACGTATGAAGGCATAGAGCGTACCAGAGGTTGTAGGTAAAAGTCAATATATCTGCCCACCCGGGACGTGATGGAATCAATCCCACTTACTATGGGACGTCCCGGGGGGCAGATTGGGTCTTTATGTAATTTAGGGAGGTAATAGATGGTCGGGGTACGAGGGGCTATGGGAATAAGGTATAACTTTTCCTTCATGGTGAGAATACCCTCATAATGACCCTCTGCCACCAGCCTTTCGAGATCCCTAGTGTATTTAAGCTTGGGATCTCCCGCTAGGAGGGTGTAAGTGGTGGTGTCACCAATTATTCTGGACATTTCGGCCATGTAGTCCGCCTTGTCCAGGATAACTATTCCACCCCCCTTATCGGCAGGCCTCACGACCAGCTCTTTATTAAGGCATAGTGATTCTAAACCTTCCTGTAGGGATTTATTCAGCCTCGCTCTTTTGACCTCCATGGCGTCCAAATCTCTAAGCAGCACATCTCTGAACACACGAAGAGAAGGCGCTAGTGGGCCAGGAGGGTTAAAGAGTGAAGCATTCCTCAGTCCAGAATGAACAAATTCACTTGCTCTTATTTGACTATTTACAGGAATTCCGGACATATATTTTTTAATATTAAGCTTTCTTATGAACAAATGAATGTCCATAATTTCACTATTTATTACCTTCTACTTTATTGTATTCTTTTCACTCTATTTGTGCACATCACATTTCCCAATAGAGGCGCTAGATGTACTTATAATGGGTTTAATACAGGGGTATGATTCCGCTAACATACCCAAACTAGATGTCTTTATTGAAAATTGGGCATATGAGTCCTCTTTTCTATTCTTCTTCCGTTTTTTCTAGTGTAAGGGCAACCTTTCCCATAGCTAAGATGGCCGAATGGCCGCTTCCTTGCCTCTCGCAACGAGGCTTGGTAGTATATAATGTGGTGGCTCACTGCGCACCCTATCCCCATTGAAAACGTCTGTTGATGACGAAACGCGTATGGGAGGACGCGCAGTGACGTCACCACGTTCGTATCACAAGGAGAAAGGGTGCTTTTTGTATGCCGGCCGGCGCTCTTTTTAAAATCAACATTTGGATTACATACTGCTTATTCTGTTCAATAGAATGTGAGTAAATATCCGTTTTTTAATAAATACTTTTTAGTCCTTTACAATATTACACTATGGTCTGCCTTTGTTATTTACATGGGGATCTGTGAACGCACCTCCGAGTGCCGTATCTGTCCATTTTGGCGTTTGGAAGTGTGCTTCTTCCTCCCTCCGGTCTTGGAGTTCCGATCCATCTTGGAGGACACTGTTTGAGGGGCAACCACATCCTGGTCTTTGGAATTTCGTATTTAAGCTCATATCTGAGTGCGTGTGTT
>JAQSEC010004143.1:1889050-1950310 GCA_028564925.1 Lithobates sylvaticus
GGGGCAGGAGAGAGGAGGGAGTGGGGCAGGGGAGGGGGGAGGAGAGATAGAAGATGTGGAGCAGGGAGAGAGAGGGAGATGGCAGGTGCAGAGGAGGAGAAGAGGGAGGGGGATAGGAGAGAGAGGGAGGGGGCCGGGGAGAGAGAGGGAGGGGCAGGGATGAGAGAGAGGAGGGCGAGGGATAGTAGAGGGGGGGACAGGGATGAGAGCGGGGGAGGGGGACAGGGAGAGAGAGGGGGATGGGGGGCAGTGACGAGAGAGGAGATGGGGGGGACAGGGGGCGAGGGGGAGGGAGAGGCAGGGAGAGAGAGAGGGGGTGGGGGCAGGGAGAGAGAGAGGAATGGGGCCCATTATGCGGCATTTTCTAAACAATCCCCGCGCTGTAAGTACCATAGAAGTCTGTTCCAACCCTGTGTCAGTTCCCAGATCTTGTACCCCTGCACGTGCCCCATTAGTGCAGGGGATATCCTGTAACCAAAACCTGTGCCACGTTCCCCAGTTTCCTGTATCCACCAGTTCTGATCCCATTCTAATGGGTTACCACAAAGCCCTATTGCTCCCAGGTTCTAACCCACTGATCCCATAGGGATGGGCCCGGTGCTCGATGCGAACCCATGTTCGCATCGAGCACCGGGTGTTCGCTCGCTCGGCGAGCCCAGAACTATTTTGGCCGCTCGCATCACGTTCGTGTGATGCGAGCGGCCCCGCAATGCATTGCGGCCGGCGCGGCCGGCGCAGTGCATTGCTGGCTGATGATTGGCCAAGCATGCACTGTGACCCCGCATGCTTGGCCAATCACAGCGCCGGAAACTCGAAGAGCCATAATTGGCTACAGGCAGGACGCCTGTAGCCAATTACAGCTCAGGGGCTTTAGTACACGCCCCCTCTTATAAAAGGCCGCCACGCCGTCGGCGCCGGTCACATGCTGTTCCGGCGTAGATAGAGCAGGATCGTTCTGTGTCACTCTGCTAGATTTAGTTAGAGAGATTTACTTAGAGAGATTGAGTTAGATAGATTCATTTAGAAAGATTGATTTAGAAAGAGGGGCTTGTAGTGTGTTCGTGGCAGGCAGGCACTGGCAGGCAGTGGCAGCAAACAGAGCTCCTATATTTTGTTCCCAGAAGCACCTATAGGACTTGTAGTGTGTTCGTGGCAGGCAGGCAGAGCTCCTATATTTTGTTCCCAGAAGCACCTATAGGACTTGTAGTGTGTTCGTGGCAGGCAGGCAGAGCTCCTATATTTTGTTCCCAGAAGCACCTATAGGACTTGTAGTGTGTTCGTGGCAGGCAGGCACTGGCAGCAAACAGAGCTCCTATATTTTGTTCCCAGAAGCACCTATAGGACTTGAAGTGTGTTAGTCCCATCACACAGAGCTATATTTTCTTCCCAGAAGCACCTATAGGACTTGTAGTGTGTTAGTCCCATCACACAGAGATCATATATTTTGTTCCCAGAAGCACCTATAGGACTTGAAGTGTGTTAGTCCCATCACACAGACCTATATTTTCTTCCCAGAAGCACCTATAGGACTTGAAGTGTGTTAGTCCCATCACACAGAGATCATATATTTTGTTCCCAGAAGCACCTATAGGACTTGAAGTGTGTTAGTCCCATCACACAGACCTATATTTTCTTCCCAGAAGCACCTATAGGACTTGAAGTGTGTTAGTCCCATCACACAGAGATCATATATTTTGTTCCCAGAGAAGCACCTATAGGACTTGAAGTGTGTTAGTCCCATCACACAGACCTATATTTTCTTCCCAGAAGCACCTATAGGACTTGAAGTGTGTTAGTCCCATCACACAGAGATCATATATTTTGTTCCCAGAGGCACCTATAGGACTTGAAGTGTGTTAGTCCCATCACACAGACCTATATTTTCTTCCCAGAAGCACCTATAGGACTTGAAGTGTGTTAGTCCCATCACACAGAGATCATATATTTTGTTCCCAGAAGCACCTATAGGACTTGAAGTGTGTTAGTCCCATCACACAGACCTATATTTTCTTCCCAGAAGCACCTATAGGACTTGAAGTGTGTTAGTCCCATCACACAGAGATCATATATTTTGTTCCCAGAAGCACCTATAGGACTTGAAGTGTGTTAGTCCCATCACACAGACCTATATTTTCTTCCCAGAAGCACCTATAGGACTTGAAGTGTGTGTTAGTCCCATCACATATATTTTGAGATCACTATATTTTGTTCCCAGAAGCACCTATAGGACTTGAAGTGTGTTAGTCCCATCACACAGACCTATATTTTCTTCCCAGAAGCACCTATAGGACTTGAAGTGTGTTAGTCCCATCACACAGAGATCATATATTTTGTTCCCAGAAGCACCTATAGGACTTGAAGTGTGTTAGTCCCATCACACAGACCTATATTTTCTTCCCAGAAGCACCTATAGGACTTGAAGTGTGTTAGTCCCATCACACAGAGATCATATATTTTCTTCCCAGAAGCACCTATAGGACTTGAAGTGTGTTAGTCCCATCACACAGACCTATATTTTCTTCCCAGAAGCACCTATAGGACTTGAAGTGTGTTAGTCCCATCACACAGAGATCATATATTTTGTTCCCAGAAGCACCTATAGGACTTGAAGTGTGTTAGTCCCATCACACATATTTCTTCCCAGAAGCACCTATAGGACTTGAAGTATCCCATTTTTTCTTCCCAGAAGCACCTATAGGACTTGAAGTGTGTTAGTCCCATCACACAGAGATCATATATTTTTGTTCCCAGAAGCACCTATAGGACTTGAAGTGTGTTAGTCCCATCACACAGACCTATATTTTCTTCCCAGAAGCACCTATAGGACTTGAAGTGTGTTAGTCCCATCACACAGAGATCATATATTTTGTTCCCAGAAGCACCTATAGGACTTGAAGTGTGTTAGTCCCATCACACAGACCTATATTTTCTTCCCAGAAGCACCTATAGGACTTGAAGTGTGTTAGTCCCATCACACAGAGATCATATATTTTGTTCCCAGAAGCACCTATAGGACTTGAAGTGTGTTAGTCCCATCACACAGACCTATATTTTCTTCCCAGAAGCACCTATAGGACTTGAAGTGTGTTAGTCCCATCACACAGAGATCATATATTTTGTTCCCAGAAGCACCTATAGGACTTGAAGTGTGTTAGTCCCATCACACAGACCTATATTTTCTTCCCAGAAGCACCTATAGGACTTGAAGTGTGTTAGTCCCATCACACAGAGATCATATATTTTGTTCCCAGAAGCACCTATAGGACTTGAAGTGTGTTAGTCCCATCACACAGACCTATATTTTCTTCCCAGAAGCACCTATAGGACTTGAAGTGTGTTAGTCCCATCACACAGAGATCATATATTTTGTTCCCAGAAGCACCTATAGGACTTGAAGTGTGTTAGTCCCATCACACAGACCTATATTTTCTTCCCAGAAGCACCTATAGGACTTGAAGTGTGTTAGTCCCATCACACAGAGATCATATATTTTGTTCCCAGAAGCACCTATAGGACTTGAAGTGTGTTAGTCCCATCACACAGAGATATATTTTGTTCACAGAAGCACCTATAGGACTTGAAGTGTGTTAGTCCCATCACACAGATATATTTTCTTTCCCAGAAGCACCTATAGGACTTGAAGTGTGTTAGTCCCATCACACAGAGATCTATATTTTGTTCCCAGAAGCACCTATAGGACTTGAAGTGTGTTAGTCCCATCACACAGAGATCCTATATTTTCTTCCCAGAAGCACCTATAGGACTTGAAGTGTGTTAGTCCATCACACAGAGATCATATATTTTGTTCCCAGAAGCACCTATAGGACTTGAAGTGTGTTAGTCCCATCACACAGAGCCCTATATTTTCTTCCCAGAAGCACCTATAGGACTTGAAGTGTGTTAGTCCATCACACAGAGATCCTATATTTTGTTCCCAGAAGCACCTATAGGACTTGAAGTGTGTTAGTCCCATCACACAGAGATCCTATATTTTCTTTCCCAGAAGCACCCATAGGACTTGAAGTGTGTTAGTCCCATCACACAGAGCTCCTATATTTTCTTCCCAGAAGCACCCATAGGACTTCTAGTGTGTTAGTGGCATCACACAGAGCTCCTATATTTTCTTCTCAGAAGCACCCATAGGACTTCTAGTGTGTTAGTGGCATCACACAGAGCTCCTATATTTTCTTCTCAGCAGCACCTACAGGACTTCTAGTGTGTTAGTGGCATCACACAGAGCTCCTATATTTTCTTCCAGAAGCACCCATAGGACTTCTAAGTGTGTTAGTCCCATCACACAGAGCTCCTATATTTTTTCCAGAAGCACCACATAGGACTTCTAGTGTGTGTTAGTGGCATCACACATCACACAGAGCACCTATATTTTCTTCCTCAGCAGCACCCACAGGACTTCTAGTGTGTTAGTGGCATCACACAGAGCTCCTCTATTTTCTTTGCAGAAGCACCCATAGGACTTCTAGTGTGTTAGTGGCATCACACAGAGCTCCTATATTTTCTTCTCAGCAGCACCCACAGGACTTCTAGTGTGTTAGTGGCATCACACAGAGCTCCTATATTTTCTTTGCAGAAGCACCCATAGGACTTCTAGTGTGTTAGTGGCATCACACAGAGCTCCTATATATTCTTCTCAGCAGCACCCACAGGACTACCGACTACAATGGCTGGAAGACCGCCAAGGGGAGGCAGAGCGTGCAGAGCCAAGAACACAGGGCAGGCAGGCTCTGTTTCTAGTGGACGTGGCCGTGGCCGTGGACGTGGTCGTGCATCGTCATCAGCACGTGGCCATGGGACACGCGCGTCTTTGTTTTCGGCAGCTGGACATGTGGAGCCGCATCATGCTGAAGGCTTGGTAGAATGGATGACCAAGCCCTCCTCATCCTCCTCATCCTCTCTCACCCAGGCTCAGGGTACTGGCAGAGCAGCTGCCAACGCGTACTCAATGGCATCATCAGCCACCCCTTCCCTAGACCCACCATGTCCTCCTGAGGAGTCCCCCGAACTCTTTGAGCACAGTGTTGGGTACATGCTCCAGGAGGATGCCCAACGATTCGAAGGCTCGGATGATGATACCCAGCTTGAGGAATCTGGCAGTACTGTTCCACCAGCTGCAGCTTACTGCCAGGTTTGCTCTAGTGGTGAAGAGGGAGGGGATGATGAGGTCACTGACTCCACGTGGGTGCCTGAAGGGAGAGAGGATGAGGAGGAGGACGAGGAGGAGGAGGATGCGGCGTCACATGTCCAACGAGGCAGGATGCCCCCTGGAGGCCAGGTAGAGGCCAGCACAGCAACTGTACAACACCGCAGAGCTCCGCCTGTGCAGGGCGCTGCCTCTGCACGTTATCAGAAAAGTTCTTTGGTGTGGGCCTTTTTTGAGACGAGTGCATCAGATCGCACCACTGCTATTTGCAATATTTGTCTCAAGCGTATCTCGCGTGGCCAAAACATCAGCCGCTTGGGCACCACAAGCATGACCAGACATATGTCGACCTGCCATGCAGCTCGTTGGCAGGCACACATAAAAGACCCACACCAAAGAACTAAGCGGACCTCTCCTTGCTCCTCATCAGCTGGGATCTCCATCCCCACTACACCTTCAGTCCTCTCTGAAAGCTGCTCTGAGAGGACTGAAGGTGTAGAATTAGGTGTGTCACAACCAAGTACTTGCAGTACACCGACGTCCGATTGCAGCAGGCAAATTTCCCTGCCCCAGCTGCTGGACCGTAGAAAGAAGTACACTCCCAGCCATCCACATGCCCAGCGGTTGAATGCTAGCTTGGCTAAATTGCTAGCACTTCAACTGCTGCCTTTTCAGTTGGTAGACTCGGCCCCCTTCCGTGAGTTTGTTCAATGTGCGGTTCCTCAGTGGCAGGTTCCCAAACGCCACTTTTTCTCACGGAAGGCGATTCCGTCTCTCTACCGGCATGTGGAAGGCAATGTCCATGCCTCGCTGGACAGGGCGGTCAGCGGTAAGGTGCATATTACCGCTGACTCATGGTCCAGCAGGCATGGACAGGGACGGTACCTTTCTTTCACGGCCCATTGGGTCACTCTATTGGCAGCTGGGAGGGATGCAGGACAAGGTGCAGTAGTGTTGGAGGTTGTTCCGCCACCACGCCTCCAAAACGCTACTACTGCTACTGGTTGTGACACACCTCTCTCCTCCACCCCCTCCTCTTCTTCTTCCTCCAGTGCTCTGTCCTTGGAACCAGCGGTGCTCCGTAGGCGTACAAGGGGCTACGCAAGTACGCAGGCAAAAAGATGCCATGCCGTGCTTGCGCTGGTGTGTTTGGGGGACAGGAGCCACACTGGGCCAGAGGTTCTGGCAGCTCTGCAGGGGCAGGCCGAGAGGTGGTTGACGCCACGTCAGCTTAAGCCAGGAATGGTCGTTTCTGACAATGGCACCAACCTCCTCTCCGCCCTGCGACAGGGGCAGCTCACCCATGTGCCCTGCATGGCTCACGTCCTCAACCTGGTGGTGCAGCGGTTCTTGGGCAGGTTCCCAGGCTTACAGGATGTCCTGAGGCAGGCCAGGAAAGTCTGTGTGCATTTCCGCCGATCTTATAATGCCAGTGCTCGGCTGACTGAGCTGCAAAAGGAGCTGAACCTGCCCAAGAACCGCCTAATATGTGACATGCCCACCAGGTGGAACTCAACGTTGGCCATGCTGCAGCGACTGCACACGCAGCAGAGGGCCATCAATGAGTACCTTTGCGACTACGGCACCAGGACAGGGTCAGGGAGCTTGGTTTTTTTTTTTCCCCACGTCAGTGGAGCATGATCAGGGATGCATGCACTGTCCTCTCACCATTTGAGGAGGCCACGAGGATGGTGAGCAGTGACAGTGCATGCATCAGTGACACTGTCCCTCTTGTCCACCTGTTGGAGCATACGCTGCGTGGGATAATGGACAGGGCACTTGAGGCAGAACAGAGGCAGGAAGAGGAGGACTTCCTTGCCTCTCAAGGCCCCCTTTATCCGGACAGTGTTCCTTCTGTCCCACCCATCACACAGGAAGAGGATGAGAGGAGGAGGAGGAGGAGGAGGATTGTGTGAGCATGGAGGTGGAGCCTGGCACTCAGCATCAGCAGCAGCAGTCTTTTAGGGATGATGTACAGTCCCAACAAACCAGTGGACTTGTACGTGGCTGGGAGGAGGTGGCTGGCGATCATGTCATCCTCAGTGACCCAGAAGACTCCGGACCGAATGCCTCAGCTAACCTACGCTGCATGGCCTCCCTGATCCTGCAAAGCCTGCGGAAGGATCCTCGTGTTCTTCGGATCAAGGAGAGGGACCATTACTGGCTGGCCACTCTCCTTGATCCGCGGTACAAGGGTAAGGTTGCGGACCTTATCTTGCCGTCGCAGAGGGAGCAGAGGATGAGACATCTCAGGGAGGCCTTGCAGAAAGGTCTGTGCAACGCGTTCCCAGAAACTGGGAGGTTACAAACTCCTGGTCCTGGGCGACGAGTTGCTGAGGCTTCGGTCAGTAGCAGAAGGAGCGGTGGGGGAAGGTGGACGTCTGACCGATGCGTTCAGACAATTTTTTAGTCCGCAGCCCCAAGGTATGATCGGTTCCAGCAACCATCGCCAGCGTCTGATATACATGGTGCAGGAATACCTTGGGGCAAGGTCAGACTTGGACACCTTTCCCACCGAAAATCCTCTGGCTTACTGGGTCCTGAGGATGGATCACTGGCCAGAGCTTGCACAGTATGCAATTGAGCTACTGGCCTGTCCTGCCTCCAGCGTTCTTTCCGAACGCACATTCAGTGCTGCTGGAGGATTTGTCACCGATCATAGGGTGCGCCTGTCCACCGCCTCGGTTGATCGACTGACCTTCATCAAAATGAATCAGTCTTGGATCACCACCAGCTACCAGGCACCTGAGGCGGATATAACCGAATAATTTATAATGTCACATCCCTTCAAGACTGCCTATGCTGATGCTGAGTGACTGTCCTCTTATGTTCACTGACTATCCTCTTCCTCCTCCTCAATGATCCATGCCACCACACCAGTGCCTAAGGCACAATTTTTCAGCCCCTGTTTAACAGGGGCGTGTACATACAATTTTTATAAAAAAATGCTTCGCAACACGTGTGACTGCTGTGCTCCAAGTACAGTATCTGTGAGGGGTTGCAGTGTTGTGGCACCAGCACCAGTGCCTAAGGCACAATTTTTCAGCCCCTGTTTAACAGGGGCGTGTACTTACAATTTTTTAAAAAAAATGCTTCGCAACACGTGTGACTGCTGTGCTCCAAGTACAGTATCTGTGAGGGGTTGCAGTGTTGTGGCACCAGCACCAGTGCCTAAGGCACAATTTTTCAGCCCCTGTTTAACAGGGGCGTGTACTTACAATTTTTTTAAAAAAATGCTTCGCAACACGTGTGACTGCTGTGCTCCAAGTACAGTATCTGTGAGGGGTTGCAGTGTTGTGGCACCAGCACCAGTGCCTAAGGCACAATTTTTCAGCCCCTGTTTAACAGGGGCGTGTACTTACAATTTTTTAAAAAAAATGCTTCGCAACACGTGTGACTGCTGTGCTCCAAGTACAGTATCTGTGAGGGGTTGCAGTGTTGTGGCACCAGCACCAGTGCCTAAGGCACAATTTTTCAGCCCCTGTTTAACAGGGGCGTGTAATACAATTTTTTTAAAAAAATGCTTCGCAACACGTGTGACTGCTGTGCTCCAAGTACAGTATCTGTGAGGGGTTGCAGTGTTGTGGCACCAGCACCAGTGCCTAAGGCACAATTTTTCAGCCCCTGTTTAACAGGGGCGTGTAATTTACAATTTTTTTAAAAAATGCTTCGCAACACGTGTGACTGCTGTGCTCCAAGTACAGTATCTGTGAGGGCCGGGCCGGTTGCAGTGTTGTGGCAAACCAGCACCAGTGCCTAAGGCACAATTTTTCAGCCCCTGTTTAACAGGGGCGTGGTAATTACAATTTTTCTAAAAAGCAATGCTTCGCAACACGTGTGCCTCTGTGCTCCAAGTACAGTATCTGTTGAGGGGTTGCAGTGTTGTGGCACCAGCACCAGTGCCTAAGGCACAATTTTTGCAGCCCCTGTTTAACAGGGGCGGGTAATTACAATTTGATCTAAAAAATATGCTCCACACTACACGTGTGCCCATTCCTGTGCTCCACCAACAGTAACTGTGAGGGTTGCAGTGTTGTGGCACCCAGCACCAGCATGCCTAAGGCCACAATTTTTCAGCCCTGTTCATCAGGGGCTTGTAATTACAAATCTTGATCTAATAGTTCACAGCAGGGGGCCCCATTCCTGCGCCCACCAAGAGTAACTATGAGGGCCTACAGTCTTGTGCAACACCGTCCACCACCACGCCAAAGTGCCAAATTTTTTCTGCCCTGTTCATCAGGTGCTTGCAATTACAAATCTTGATCTAATAACTCACAGCAGGGCCCATTCCTGCGCCCACCAAGAGTAACTGTGAGAGCTTACAGTCTTGTGGCAACACCGTCCACCACCACCGCCAAAGGCCCAATTTTTCTGCCCTGTTCATCAGGTGCTTGCAATTACAAATCTTGATCTAATACTCACAGCAGGGCCCATTCCTGCGCCCACCAAGAGTAACTGTGAGAGCTTACAGTCTTGTGGCAACACCGTCCACCACCACCGCCAAAGGCCCAAATTTCCTGCCCTGTTCATCAGGTGCTTGCAATTACAAATCTTGATCTAATAACTCACAGCAGGGCCCATTCCTGCGCCCACCAAGAGTAACTGTGAGAGCTTTCAGGTCTATGGGGCAACACGTCCACCTACACCGCCAAAGGCCCACATCTTTTGACTGCCATGTTCATAAGGTGCGGGCAAATACAATCGTGATCTATATAACTCACTTTGCACGGGCCCATGCCCTGCGCCCACCTAGAGTAACTGTGAGAGTCTACGTCTTGTGGGCATACACCTGTCCACCACCACCAGACCACCATCACCAGCCAAAGGCCCAATTTTTCTAGCCCGGGTCAACCGGTGCAGCAGACAAGTAACAATTCTTGAGCTATTAACTCTACAGCAGGGCTCATCATGAGGTCCCAATCAGTCTGTGTAGGCGTTCATAACCATACATCTATTGAGGGCTTATTTCTGCCAGAGTTAGTATACGCCAGGCCCCTATCTTGCATATACAGTTCCAAACGATACAATCGACACCAACGTCTTGCATATAGGGATAAGTAGGTTAACTGGACAGTGAGGAGGATAAGCTTACCCAGTAGGATGGGATTATTCCTATCCAGTTAGAGTTGTAATTTGGTGAAAAATGGGTATCAGACTCGCAAGAATGGATACTTGTAGTCATCCAAATCCTAGGGGTTTAAACTTAAAACCCCACGTCGTTTCACACAAAAAACATTGGTCATGGGGACGGAATGGGTGCGCGTGCATGTTAGGTATCTTGGTTGATGCAAAGACAGGCAATTGTTACTGGGTTGAAAAACTCCTACCCTATGTCGTCGCCATAATAGGAGCTTAAATAGTGAGGTTTTGTTGGAGGATGGAGCGACACGGTCATACTGGTAACGGTTACATAGACTTCGCTACATATGATACAAACATAAAGCGAGCAAAAAAACCATATAGGTGGTTGTGATTAGAATGGCGTCTTGTTTTCATGTACAATTAGGGTCATGGGTGGGCAAGGACAGTTCTCGAACACGGGAAAACACATGCCGCACTTTCACAGGCATACTTTTAGACACCCCCCAGGTTCCATAGTTTAAAGGAAAATGTGCGACTCTTTTTTTGTTTCGAACTTTATGCATAAGAGGTATTTGATGATCTGCATCCCGTAATAAACGTTAGTTTTTAAAAGTTCTGTTGGCATTGATTATTTCGTCCCCAGGGTGCAGGACCCGGTTGTCCCCATAAACCCAGGTTGTGCTTAATGAACATTAACCTTGCAAAATTTGGCAATTTGATTTCGATGGTCGCATCAATTAGAAGTAGAGCGGTTCGATAACTCGCAGCCCGCGAGTAAATTTCGGGCCCGTCGTTGGGTTCTGGTGCGGACCGAACCTGGGCCGCGTGGTGCGGCTCATCCCGAGACTCTGTTTCATCTATTAGGCAACTCAGCCCCACCCTTCACAGTGCAGTCTAACTAGCCCAGCTGTTAAAGTACTTAGTATTATGTTATCCTAGACACAACTTACAAATTGGTTACTTGATTATTCTAGTCCCCTATTGTATATAGTGAAAGGTCAAAATTACAAAGCTTGCGAAAAAGAACTGCATTGCGAAGGAGATGGTTTAGTGTAACCTATTTAGAAAGGGTACTTATGCCTCAGTCTAGTATATATTACTTCAATAAATCCCCAATTGATTAATAAAAAATAGGTTTAAGGTAGATCCATCGACTCTTATGCAAGAGAGTATTATATCTATGGGTAAGGCTGGTTATCGCTCGTATTGTCTGGAGTACCCGGGCAACTCCCAAATAACGATGAGCGGCGAGTGGCGCTCTTCCACACGAACTTCGGAGTGATTTTGTGGCTGCACAGCTGTCAGCATATTGGGGATTGTCGAGGACTACGGGAGAGAGGGCTGGGAGTGGAAGGAAGCAGCGACGTTTTCTAAATAGAAACTCATTGTGCCTGTGATTGATGTGAAGATTAGAAGCTGCGGACCTTTATTATGGGAGGTACCTACTCAGGACATACTGGCAAGGATGTATGGGAAACGGCAAACAAAAAATAATGGGAATATAGAGGATTTACTGAAATTCTCACCGTTGTGGGAAACAACGCAACTTGAGTGAGATGTACAAAAAATGGGGGACTATTAGGGAATGGGGGAGAGACTAGGCCTAAAGTTCATTACTCAGATTTTACCAGGAGGAAGCGGTTAAGGAGTTTTCAGAACCTAAGAGATCTTTACTCGCTTCCCAAGAGGTCTTTTTAGGTAACTTACAGGTTAAGACATGCTCTGTACTGAACAATTTAAAAGGGACGTTATTGGAATTGGACTAATATCCCCAGGTTTACAGAGTATAGTGTCGAGGCCAATACACGTAAAGGGATGATATCTAAACTATATGCACATATGCTACATTGGAGGGGTAAGGGGGAGAGACTCCAATAAGTTTCATAAATCTATCTGGGAAAAATTGAGTAGGAACCAGTTATTGAGTCACAGGGGATGTCGTTATTGGAAAGAGGGTGGATAGATAGGATTGCCCAGGTATTTCGTACGACAACTTGATCTGGATACCCACCCTGTGTGGTACTGGGGGGGCTTGAGCGGGAGAGGGTAGGTCATATACGATAGGTTCAGTTGGCAATTATATAACGATGCCTCTTTCAGGTTAGAAAACTTACTCGCCCAGAAGTGGCAATCCCTAACTCTCTCCGCCATTCTCTTACGAGTGGGAACAGAATATGGAGAGGGTAATTCTCATGGAAAAAAACGACATTGCATCAAACAAGGAAAATCTTAATAAATTCAGTTGGTATGGAAAATGTGGAGGGAGGAAATAGAGCATATAGAAATAACTAGCCTGATAAATCTAGCTGGGGAGGTGTGGAATGTAGGGTCACATAGTTGAGGGTAAGATGGTGGATGTATCGGGTGGAGGGGCCATTACAGTGCAAGATGGAGTTGAAATGGGGTGAGTGAGGTAGGATTGATTCCTTTTAACTGCTCTTGGGAGTTTTTTTTACTGTTTAATCTATGTAAGATATATATGTATAATATGTACTCTGTAACTAAAGCTGCATAAGAGATGGTTATTATTTTGTATTTGTGCAAAAAACAAAAAACAAATGGAATTAAGTTATACAGAGCTGACAGGGACACAGTCCACTCTGCTGTGTAGTACAGCCAGGTGCAACTGCCAACTCCAATTAGATCACATAGACCGATGAGGATGAATCCCCATGGAACGTGGATCAGAGGTATGGCAGGTGTAAAGTACACAAGTGTAAAGAGGTATGGTTCTCATCGGAAAACAGTATTCCTTTTCGGATAATCAAATCTCTTATAACAGGCGGTAGAAAGATAAATCATCCCCTTGAGTACAAAGCTGGATGATTTTGATATTTTTTATAAATGTAGTCTCAGGGTAGACGGCGAAAAGTGGGGGGGATTGTTGGGCTGAAATGGCTGGTGCTAGCACTGACATCATTCTGACACCAGGCTTAGTATGTGTCAGGATGATCAAATCACCATTATTTCTATACTACATTGTTAATTTATAAAATTAAATAGCTTCATACTCACTATAACATAGAGCGGAACCCTGAGCCTTGTCATTTGCCTCGAGATGCTGGCCGTTGTAATGTTACCCACCACTCGCCTGCCACCTAGTTGTTGCGTGCAACCTTGCACTCTGTCTCACTGCACACCCAGTTGAGCCGCTAGGTCACATTTGCCACCTGTCTCCTGCAAACCAGATTGCCGGCTTGCTCACTAGCACAATGGCGCCTGCCATCCAGATGCCGCTTGTCACTTGCCACCGATGCTGGCAACCAGATAGAAGCAGTGTCATCTGTGAGCCACCGTGTGCGCTTGGCCACCAAGATGATGCTTGGCACTTGCCGCCATCACCGGAGCCACCAGTATGATGAGGTGTTCACTGGCCACCGATCACCAGCCACTCTCAGGATTGATGCGTCTGTCTCTTGTCACCTGCTCGGCTGAGAGTAGGGCAAGGAGAGAGAGGGGAGGGGGCAGACGGTGGGGCCAGGGAGAGAGGAGAGGTAGGAGGGGCGCAGAGCAGGAGAGAGGATGAAGTATGGGGGGGCAAGAGAGAGCGAAGAGTGTCGGTGGACAAGGAAGAGGACGAAGGGTCGGCAGGGAGAATGATAGAGGAGTAGGAGAGGGGGCAGGGGGAGGGGAGAGATGTGTCGTGGAGGGATGGAAGGACAGGGGAGATGATGAGGGAGGGGGGAACAGGAGAGACCGAGGGAGTGGGGACCCAGGGAGATAGGGGGAGGCGAACAGAGAGAGGGGCGGGAAGTGCGAGTGAGGATACCGAGGGGGTGACGAGGAAGTTAGGTGTTGGGTATGAACGGCACAGGTGGAGGAGAGCAAAATCCGCTTAGATTGTCCTCTCCTACTTGCACTATGAACGATCTTTAAATTTCTGCTTGTCTTTTTAATTGGTTTTATACACGTCTCATGGTCCGATTCAGTGCACATCTTGAAATTCCAGATCAACACAGACTTGCTTGTTTGCAACAGCTTTATTCGAGTGTAATTATGTTACATTATAGTTGTAACACATATAAATTTGATGTGACCATTTGAGAGTTTTTGGAAAAAGAGTATATCAATAGGTGTATGCACTGAAATACAGTGCGAAACGCGTCAAGCTCTGTTAGCCCCCCTCCTTTTTGCAATGTTTGGATTGTCGTGTTCTTTTTGGCTTTTAATAAACATTTGGATATTATTTTCCGGTGTGCGGCACTGTCCGAAGTTTTTCCTTTTGATTCTATGATGAAGCATGTCATCTTGCACCATCGCACCTGTCACAGATGTAGGGTTGTCACTTGCACCATCACCTGCCACCAGATTGAAGCGTGTCACTTGTCACTGTGCGGAGAAGAAGGGCAGGGTGGAGAGAGAGGGGCAGGGGGGCACTGGGGAGAGAGAGAGGGGGCAGGGGGGACAGGAGGGAGAGTGAGGGGAGGGGGTGATAGCGATTAGAGCAGAGTAGGGGGATACAGTGGAGAGCAGTGAGTAGGGGGACGGGGGAGCGAGAGTGGAGGGCAGGGAGAAAGAGAGAGAGAGAGGAGAGCGGGCAGGGGGAGAGGTGAGAGAGATGGGGGGAGCGGGGAAGGAGAGAGTGGGAGTGGGGGATAGGGAGAGGGGGAGGGGGCAGGAAGAGAGTGTGGGAGGGGTGACGTGTGTGTGTGTGGTGTGGGGAGGGGGCAGGGAGAGGAGAGAGGGGAGGGGGCAGGGATAAGAGAGGGGGGAGGGGGTCCACGCAATGGGAAAGAGAGAGACGGAGGGGGGTTAGGGAGAGAGAGAGGGGAGGGGGCAGGGGATGAGAGAGAGGTTAGGGAGTGGCAGGGAGAGTGGGGGAGGGGGACAGGAACGATAGAGGGGGACCGGGGGCAGGGGATGAGAGATGGGGGGCAGGGAAAGGAAGGAGAGAAATGAAGAGAGTGGTGGGGGCATGGGATGAGAGAGGGGAGAGGAGTGGGGCAAGAAAGAGAGAGATGAAGGAGGGGGGGTTTGGGGTGTGAGTTGTGAGAGGGAGGGGCAGGAGATTGAGAAGTAGTGTTTGGGTTGGCAGAAGACGAGGAGGCAGAGTGAAAGATTGGGGCAGGGAGAGAGAGAGTGGGATGGAAGAGTCAAGGAGTGTGAGAGCGGGAGGGGGGCTAGCCGAGTAGAGCGGAATGTCAGGGTCTGTGTGTAGTGACGGTGCTCAGCTCAATCACGTGGATGGGTTCGCAGGGGAGGGCGGCATACTCAGTTCAGTGCTGGTCCCTATCCACGTGGGGGAAGTGTCCACAAGATTGCCCAGGCTGGGCATTGACTGGGGTGGAGCGATGGGTGGCTGATATCACCTCTTCAAGGGCTGCGGCATCGTGTAGCTGGCTATGTCTCACCGCGTGCCACACACTGACACCAGGGATTATCAGTGCAGATGGGATGGTTATACAGCAAGCGGCTCCGTCCGGATGACTTCTGTCACCACCCATTCACCATGACTGTGACCGTGACTCTTATCATGTCATGACTGTAGCTCATGTCTACCAAAATTAGAAAAGTGCTCCAAGGGCTCTTGTGCTACAGGTGGTTGGGTGGGCCAGCACACAAATATAGATAGCTGTCCTTCAGGGATCTCAGGATGAGGAGGAGAATTACAGAAGTACCACTCTGTGGCCTGCTCTCATCTCTCTTCCCTATCAGCGAGAGCGGCGCCGGTAGCTGGCCGGACAGCGCTCGTAGTGCAGACATTGAGAGAGGGGACCTCGAGGCGATTCGGGCGTGCGTGCGCGCTCGAGCGGGGCTGTCGGCGATACAGGCGCGCACTAGTCGCTCATGACGCAGCTCAGAGACGCCTCACGCGCGCGAGGCTAATGACGCGCTAATAGCGTCTATGCGGGGAGTACGCCACTATTTCAATGCTGCTTGACGTCGCAAATGGCAACTTGCGGGTGATGTCTCTCCCGTGTTAGTGCTCTGGGTGGTCCTGTGTACCCGCAAGGTTACATGAATATGTTGCCTAACTGTTGCTTCTGATCCTGGGATGGGCTGACGGTGTTGCCGTTCTCCTGTGCTTTGACCCTCCTGGACTGTGTTTAACGACCATGTCGGCTGCATGCCTCTGATGTTTGGACCCGGTATCTCATGGACGTGGCGTGGATGCTCCCTGGTCCCTATTATATATATTATTCTTATATAATATACATTGATATAATCAGTTTTTGATGTCCTCTCGGAACTGTCTGCCCTACGGAGACTGTGCTGCTGAAACTCATCCTGTGCTTGGTACCCTCTCTGAGCCTGCCTCTAACGGTCATTTTGCCTTGGATTCACCTTCCCTAGTGTTTGTACCTGTCTGGCCTAGGCACGCAACGGACTTTGCTGATAGACCTCCGGTGTGTGCAGCCTCTGGAGGGCACATGCTGATCGCTCCTGTGTTTGTACTCCCGTCTGGCGTTGGTCCACTGCAAATCTCTGCCGGATCTCGCAGTGTTTAGATTCCTCTCAAGCCTGATGATGCGTGTCAGGGACCTGACCATCCTTACTCTGACATCTTAGGGGCCTGGCTACCGGGATCTGGTCCATTACCTACCATCCGGTCCCTCATTCCAAGTTCTGAGGGCGTGGGTGATGGGTGGGTGGGGGGGAAGGGGGGGGGGGGGGGGGGGGGGGGGGGGGGGGGCCCGGGGGGGGGGGGGGGGGGGGGGGGGGGGGGGGGGGGGGGGGGGGGCGGTAAGGTGCCTCCTGTGTGGCCATTGGCTACCTGTCCAATCTCCAGGGGAGGCAGATTACAGTGCGCTGGGTCGCAAGGGGGAACCGCTCTCGGTCATCTTCGGGCACCTCCAGATATGTAACAACTCCATGACAGTTCTGAACGGCAAGGTCCAGATCGGCGCCGTCTGAGAGGGTTCTTCCCTTGAGATCATGATGCCAGCAGTTGGCTCGCACTTATCTGAGGGTGTCAAAAAACGATGCTCAATTGGGATATACCCTCAAAATTCGGACAGCCCGTCTCTCGTGCAACTAACTGACAGCGGGACGTCATCCTCTCCCGCAGCCCCGGGAACCTTGCATCTTCCAGTGGGATTCCCCCTCATCTGCAGCAACCTACAAACCTCCCACAGTTGTCATGGGACTTCTCCGGCTAGGAACCCAGAAGGTCCCTATACCAGAGCTCGGTTCTCAGGGTGACCGCAAGGAATATGTCTATGGGCATTCTAGATAACGCCTCGCTCCTTGTCATCTAGCTCCTTACAACCCAGAAAACACGTCTCTTCAGATGGTAGTGATGACTTGTTGGGTGTCATTATGCTCTCTCTCCTGTGCGAGCGATACCCAGGCCTGGGCCCCCGTTAGTACGTGTAATGGAGCAAAGGAACATGTACTGTGAATCTGTGGGACGAACTTTTTCGAAAAGCAGGGGCCTGGACTGTTCTGATGGACACACCCACGAAGGGGGCGCCCTATGGCGAGGACCACCCTACCATTAACCTATTCCCCAAGGCCGTGAGGACCGGGTTGAGGACTATACAGCCGGAGTTTATTACCGTGAAAATGTGTTCAGACGTAAACCGGGTGGGAATGAGCCAGGCCTCACCAATTACCTATTTCGGCAGGGGGGACTATCTGATTAATATCAAGGACGAGGCTTAGCCCAGGATTGACCGTTCCCTGATGCTCACTGCGACTAGTTCTTTATTCAAAGCAGTCACCAAAAGTTGTACCTAGCCGCTGCTTCACTGGGAAACGCCGCGTCTGTATCACTTTCCTGTACTTCTCTGTCCCTTTGTTGGATGCTGCTCCATTCCCTGGCACTGGCACAGGAATCATTGTCCATCCATCCCTCCTGGGGGGCACTTCCCGGTGTCGTAACCCATGCAGTTAGGGTCATTGTGCTTGCAGCTCCCTTGCGCACCGAAAGAGAGTTGTACGTACGGCGGTAGTGGCAACCTAAGCCTGTGTCGGTGGTAGCTGATGGGTCTACTGCCTCCGCAACCGGCCCCAGACAGGTACTAGGAAGTGCAGGTCTTCTTCATAGATCACATATGTTTAACTGCCTGGCGCGCCAGGTTCTGCCCTAAAATGTCGCAGGGGTACGCTCTCGTTAGTCTTCCCTACTACGTGAAACTGGAATTGGGTGAGCTCACTCTAGATACTGAGGCCTGAGTGTTGACTTCCGGGCGGCCTGCAGCTGCGTGCTATGGATTGCAGCGGCTCTCGCTAGCCAGGCTTCTGGCTTCCTCCTTGTCCCCGCAAGAAGGCATTGCATCACAGGTTCATCTATCCGCGATGGTATTTCCGTCCCCGTTACGGCACTCTGAAGCACGCCTCCGGAAAGACTGGGTCGCATCCAGAGTTCACACCACTTGTTTTCTGGTCATCGAAGATACTTCTCTGTCCATGGATTATCAGTGCCTTCCCCTCATGGTTTCCTATTAATTCGTGTGGGCGTCCCTATGAGCTACAACAGCAAACTAAACCCTAATGTTAACGCCGAAAGTGCGCACAGACGGCCCGCACTTTCTGCAGCAGCTCTGGCATATCGGGGTAATTCTTAAGGAACCTCTGGACCACCAAGTTCAGCACATGCGCCAGGCAAGGGATGTGCGTCAAACCGCCTAGGCCCAGAGCTGCTACGAGATTTCACCCATTATCGCACACCACCAGGCCGGGCTTGAGGCTCACTGCCACCAACCACTCATCGGTCTGTTGTTCCATGTCCCTCCACAACTCCTGCGCGGTGTGGGGATTTCCCCCCAAACAGGAAAGTTTTAAAACTGCCTGCTGTCGTTTAGCCCTGGCTGTGCTGAAGTTGGTGGTGAAGGTGTTACGCTGACCGGATGAGGAGGCGGTAGAGGATGAGGAGGCGGAGTAGGAGGAGTTAGCAACAGGAGGCAAACTGAAGTGCCCTGCAATCCTCGGTGGTGGAAGGACATGCGCCAAACTGCTATCCGCCTCAGGCCCAGCCGCCACTACATTTACCCAGTGTGCTGTTAGGGAGATATAACATCCCTGACCGTGCTTACTGGTCCACGCATCCGTAGTTAGGTGGACCTTGCCACAGATGGTGTTGCGCAGTGCACACCTGATTTTGTCCCCCACTTGGTTGTGCAGGGAAGGGATAGCTCGTCTGGAAAAGTAGTGGCGGCTGGGCACGACGTATTGTGGGACAGCCAATGACATTAGCCTTTTAAAACTCTGCGTCTCCACCAGACGGAATGACAGCATTTCAAAGGCGAGGAATTTTGAAATGCTGGCATTCAGGGCCAGGGATCGCGGGTGGCTAGGGGGGTACTTCCTCTTCCGCTCCAGTGTTTTTTTTTTATTTTTTTTTATTTTTTTTATATTTTTTTTTTTTGTTTTGTTTTTTTTCTAGTTAAGTTAGGGAGTAATTTAACAGGGAAATGTAGGGAGGGGGGAAGGAAAAATAAAATAAACAGGTCTATGGATTTAGATTATAGAAAGGAAGAGGCAGATATGCAACATGAAGATAATGTGATGCAATATGTAAGGCTATGCCGTATCTTTTTATTTTTTTTGTTTAAACAGTATATCTATGTAATCCTGTAAAGAAATAAAGAATTAAAAAAAAAAAGGAAACAGAAAGCTGAATGCTTCCATGGGACATTGTGGAGATGGTTGGTGACCCAGGTGGTAGTGTTGCTGGCAGATCCTCCGTTTGTGGGTTGGCAGGTGCCACTGTCACTACAGAGGTGGATGAAGAGGCCAAGACTGCAGCAGAAGAGGAAGCAGAAGGAGCCAGAGACCTTTCTTGGTTTTTGAGGTGTCTACTCCACTGCATCTCGTGCTTTGCACTTAGATGCCTGGTCATGCAGGTTGTGCTCAGGTTAAGAACGTTTATGCCTCGCTTCAGGCTCTGATTGCACAGCATGCAAACCACTCGTGTCTTGTCATCAGCACATTGTCTGAAGAACTGCCACGCTAGGGAACTCCTTGGACCTGGCTTTGGTGTGCTTGGTCCCTTGCTGTGTTGGGCAGTAGCAGACGTACTGTCTAGGGGACGGATGCTCCGCTTTTGCACCCTGCTCCCTCTTCTGCTGTGCTGGTGGCTCTGTGCGACCACCGCCTCTTCCTCCGAACTACACTGGTCACCTGCATGACGTTGATTCCATGTGGGGTCAAGGACCTCATCGTCCTCCACATCATCTTCCACCCAGTCTTCACCCCTGCCCTTCTTGTCGGTCTGCACAATGGCGAAAGCAGCAGCAGTTGGCACCTGTGTTTCATCATCATCCGAGACATGCTGCGATGGTCCTCCCATGTACTCATCATGAAACATAAGTGGTTGGGCATCGGTGCACACAATTTCTTCCACTTCTGGGGCAGGGCTAGGTGGATGGCCCTGGGAAACCCTGCTAACAGAGTCATCAAAAAGCAGAAGAGACTGCTGCATGATTTGGGGCTCAGACTGATTGGCTGATTTGCAAGGGGGTGAGGTGAAAGACTGATGGACATCGGCTGCAGGTGCCAACTCTGAACTTTCATCAGGAGACTGGGTGGGAGACAATGTAAAGGAACCGGAGGCACTGTCAGCATCCCAATCTACTATTGCCTGTACTTGTCCTGGCCTCAACATTCGTACAGCCTCATTCCTAAATCAATTGTACCCTGGCTGGGGTGCAGTGCACAGTCTTTTAACAGTGCCATGAGGCCAGTGCCAGACAAAATATAAGTTTTACCTGCAAGCTCAGTGCAGCATCACTGCACTGCATATTTTAGTAAGAGATACACCATACTCTGTGTGTATTCTGCTATTGGAAAAACATTGCAAAAAAATTTAATTTTGCTGTCAATTTCTCTTTTTTTTTTTTTCTCATCAAAAAGGGGACGTGGCCCAGGTCGTGGTGCTGCTGGTGGCGCTCCTGTTGCAGGGAGAGGACGTGGTCGATCTGTGCCAGCTACACGCACTAGTGAAACACCTTCCTCAGGTGCGAGTAGGCGACAGAGCCTGCAGCGGTATTTCGGCGCGCCTAATGAGGCTGTACGAATGTTGAGGCCAGGACAAGTACAGGCAATAGTAGATTGGGTTGCTGACAGTGCCTCCGGTTCCTTTACATTGTCTCCCACCCAGTCTCCTGATGAAAGTTCAGAGTTGGCACCTGCAGCCGATGTCCATCAGTCTTTCACCTCACCCCCTTGCAAATCAGCCAATCAGTCTGAGTCCCAAATCATGCAGTCTCTTCTGCTTTTTGATGACTCTGTTAGCAGGGTTTCCCAGGGCCATCCACCAAACCCTGCCCCAGAAGTGGAAGAGATTGTGTGCACCGATGCCCAACCACTTATGTTTCATGATGAGTACATGGGAGGACCATCGCAGCACGTCTCGGATGATGACGAAACACAGGTGCCAACTGCTGCTGCTTTCGCCATTGTGCAGACCGACAAGGAGGGCAGGGGTGAAGACTGGGTGGAAGATGATGTGGAGGACGATGAGGTCCTTGACCCCACATGGAATCAACGTCATGCAGGTGACCAGTGTGGTTCGGAGGAAGAGGCGGTGGTCGCACAGAGCCACCAGCACAGTAGAAGAGGGAGCAGGTGCAAAACCTCGGTTAAAAAACCCCTTTTATTCCTTTTTTTTTTTTTTTTTTTTTTATATACACCGCATCATTCTCGAATCAATTGCGGCCTAACGTAGGTCCGGATTCGCCTCGATTCCCATCGTCCCATCCTTCGCACATCCGCCTCATCCAACCCACACCTGACGGCTTCAGTAGCCGCCCCGATGCGGAAGGAGTGGGAGGCGTAGGCGGAACCCTCCAAACCCATACAGTATAAGCATTTTCGAAGAACCGCCCCAAATTGGAATCGTGACAGATTCGATCCATCACTATGTACCAACAAGGGGCCCCCCACTCCCGGTCTTACCCCCATAAATTCTCCTACCACCTGTACAGGGCACATGGCGCAACCCTGCAACCTATGCAGTGAGATCAGCACTCCAACACCCTTTTGATCCGTCTTGGATTTCTTCAACCGCACCCACACCCTGTCAAACAAAACTTCAACGTCCCCCAACATTAACCCCCCCATCTCTTTTTTAGATCGGGCTAACCAATTCACCAATACGAAACGCCCCAAAAAACGCTAATGAAAAAGCCGTTGCAAATAATAACCGCTCGTACCCGTCTCTGCACACCCCAACTAACTGCTCGCGTAAAGCTAAAACATTGGCAAAGGTAATAGGCCGCCTCGTGTCCTTCGTCCTGTTTTCCTTGCGATATCCCTTCACCGCCTGCTTCACCCAAAAATCTTTTGTCCAATCCACAGTGCCCTGTAACTTGAACAAAAAGGCTAAACCTGCCAACCTTTTTTCTATAGCAGACACCGACCTGCCTTCCTCCATATTCCTGGACACATAATACAGCACTAACAGCCTAACTTGTGACACATCTTGACCCACTCCTGATTCCAGCAGCAACTCACCCCACTCCTTCCACACCTTCTGGTACGCTAACCAAGACGACATACTCACCGATCGCTGAATCCATCCTGCGGCTACCCTAATGCCAAATCCCATATCCAGCCCAGGCAAGGAACGCCCCCTTGTTGTGCCTCCGGTGCCAGAGCCCTGAATCTGTCCCACTGGAACCGAGACAAAGAATCAGCCAGCGTATTCTCCACCCCAGGAATATGTATCGCATAAAGAAAAACATTCAATTGCAGACAGCGCAACACTAACTGTCGCATCACCGAATAACAGGTTGTGAAGACGCCGACATACTAATTCCGCTCCCGCTGCCAGGCTTCAGCTTCCCCTTGTCCCCAAGAAGCAATGCCTACAGGTTCATCTAGCCGATGGATCCCTTCCCCGTTCCGGCTTAATCACCTACGAAACTGGTCTCATCCCGGTCACCACTGATTCTGGTCATCGAGAACTTCTCTGCCTGGATATCATTCCTTCCCCCATGTTTCCTATCATCTTGGGGCTCCCCTGGCTACAAGCACACGAACCCCTAATTAACTGGCGGACGAAAGAGGTTTCCTTCCCTTCCCAATACTGCGCCCAAAACTGCTTTGCTCCAAACCCCGCTACCTGTTCAGCTCTAGTACCAGTGCCCGATAACCTGAAACACGTACCACCTGTCTACCTCGAGTTCAAGGATGTCTTTGACAAACAACAGGCCGACCGCCTACCACCTCACCGGCCCTACGATTGCCCCATAGACCTCCTACCCGGGGCCGTGGTCCCTTTCGGCCGTATCTTCCCACTATCTGAAACTGAGTTGAAAACTCTCAAGACCTACATCGACGAAAACGTAGCCAAGGGATTCATCCGTCCCTCTTCCTCACCGGCTGGAGCCGGTATCTTCTTCGTTGAAAAAAAGGATGGCTCACTGAGGCCCTGTATCGACTACCGAGAAATTAACAAAATCACTATTAAAAACAGGTACCCGCTTCCCCTCATCACATGGTTGTTGGGAACCCCTCATAATGGGCAGAGGAACTCAGCACAGGAATGATGGGAACCCCTCTTAATGAGATTAGTGGGTGTACAGACCCGGCAACCCCTCATAATTGGCAGAGCTGGTGTACAGACCTGGGAACTTAGCACATGGATTGTGGGAACCTCTCATTATGGGTAGAGTGGGTGTACAGACCCGGGAACTCAGCACAGGAATGAAGGGGGCCACTCATAATGGGATCAGTGGGTGTAGAAACCTGGAAACTCAGCACAGGGCTCATAGGAATCCCTCATAATGGGCAGAGCTGGTGTATAGACATGGGAACACAGCACATGGATTGTGGGAACCTCTCATTATGGGTAGAGTGGGTCTACAGACGCAGGAACTAAGCACAGGAATGATGGGAACCACTCATAATGGGATCAGTGGGTTTAGAAACCTGGGAACTCAGCATAGGGCTTGTGGGAACCCCTTATAATGGGCAGAACTGGTGTACAGACCTGGGAACTTGGCACAGGTTTGGTAGGAACCCCTCATAATGGGCAGAGCTGGGGTACAGACCTGAGAACTTGTCACAGGGTTGGTGGGAACCCCTCATAATAGGCAGAGCTGGTCTACAGACCTGGGAACTCATCATAGGAATGATGGGAACCAGTCATAATGGGTTGAGTGGGTGTACATACCCGTGAACTCAGCACATGTGTCACGTACCTTACAGCGGAGTCCGAATGCTGGGGGTGGCCTTGTGCACGGTTCCGGTCCCAACACCCCTGGTGGTGGGGACAGGGAGTGCTGGGGCAACAAAAGGGTGCAGGTGCCTGCGGCTAGGAGACTGGTGCTTGAAGATACTGGTTCTTCTGGGAGGCTGGTGTGGAGGCTGATACCCGAAGCTATATCCAGTGGTGGCCGGGCAGGTGGGTATAGGAACTGCGACGTCAAGACAGGCAGGAGTCGGCAACTTGGCTGGCAAACAGGGTACAAGGCAGAAGGCAAGTTCGTAGTCAAGGGCAGGCAGAGGTTGGCAATGGGCATGGCAGTGAGGTACAGAATCAAGGAGCAGAGCCGTAGTCAAGAGTCCAAGCCGAGGTCAGTATAATAGTAGGCAGCCGATAAGTAGGGGTGATCCAGAAGAGTAGTCAAGGGAAGCCGAGTTTGTCAGGAGCAAGGTAACAGGTAATAACAAGCAGGTACTCAGGGAACAGACTGAAGACGATCCAGCACTGGCATCATGTGAAGGCCTTGTTTATATATGGCGCTATGTGCCGGGATTGGTGGAGGTGAACGTCCGTGCGCGAGTGCGCTTACACGTTCGTACTGACGTGCGAGTGCGCGCACCCATTCGCATTGGAGTGCGAGGACGCGCACACGTTCGTGTTAGTGAGCGGGTACGCACGCACGTTCCGGAGCTCGTTCGGTTCCGTTGGGGACACTGCGCATGGGTACTGGCATCCGCAGAGTGAGGATTCGCCCCTGCTGCACGAAGACGGGCATTGGTACCGTGAGTTCTCTGACATTGCCCCCTCCTTAGGGGCAGCCTCCGGATGCCTCTTCAAAGCGGGCCTTGAGGGCGGGAATGGTGAAAGGCTTGTATGAGCCTCTGAGCATGAAGATTTGTTTCTGGTTCCCAGGAATTTTCTTCTGGGCCAAAACCTCTCCATTTGATCAAATACTGGTCCTCCCCCTGTCTTTTCCTGTGGTCCAGAATAGCCTCAATTTCAAATTATTCTTCCCCATCTACCATTATAGCTTCCGGGGGGCCCACCTCACGATCCGGGAAGGAATTTGGCACATCAGGCTTAAGTAGAGAAACATGGAATACAGGGTGTATCCTGAATGAGGCTCAGCACAGCACAGTTCAAGTTCATAGGCCACTGGATTGACCTTCTTTTTGACAGGGAAAGGCCCCAAGTATCTAGGTCCTAATTTTTTGGAGGGGCATGCCAGTTTCAAGTTTGCAGTGGACAGCCATACACGGTCACCAACCTCTAAGTCTCATTCTCCCCTTCTTCTCTTGTCAAAACATCTCTTATTGTCTTCCTGTGCCTTAGAGATGGTTTCCTTAAGCACCTGATTGTTGGAGGTAAGGAAATTCAACCTGTCCTGAACAGCTGGTACGGGAGAGTCTGGTACAAGTGTGGGCAGAAAGGAGGGATGTAATCCGTAGTTGGAGAAGAATGGTGATTGGTTCATGGTGGAGTGGATGGAGTTATTAAATGCGAATTCTGCCAAAGGCAGTAGTGAGGCCCAATCTTCTTGGGAGAACGAGGAGAAGCAGCGTAGGTATTGTTCCAATGTTTGATTGGTGCGTTCGGTCTGCCCGTTGGTCTGGGGGTGATAGGCTGAAGAGATGCTGCATTTGATGCCTAGTGCTTCACATAATGATCTCCAGAACTTGGACGTGAATTGTACTCTGCGGTCAGAGACGATGTCACTGGGGATTCCGTGGAGCCTGACAATTTCTTTGATAAATATCCTGGCAGTCTCGGTTGCAGATGGGGTCCCTTTCATTGGGATAAAGTGTGCCATTCGAGAGAAGCGGTCAACCACCACGAAGATGGAAGAAAATCCCTCCGAGGGGGGAAGCTCCACAATAAAGTCCATTGCGATTCTGTCCCATGGCCTTTCAGGGATGGGCAGTGGTCTCAGCAGCCCCCAAGTCTTATTCTTGCTGTTTTTGTTTCTTAGACAGATCGGGCAAGAGTTGACGTAATTCCTGCAGTCCTTGGCAAGATTGGGCCACCAGAAGTGTCTTTGGATTAGATCCATAGTTTTGTGGCCCCCAAAGTGACCCGCCAGGGGATAGTCATGGCAGGCCTGTAGGGTAGTGGTGCGCAGATCTTGAGGGATAAAGATCTTGTTGCCTTGCCAAAAGAGCCCGTCCCTCTCCTGAAGGTTAGTGCCTGGGGGTAACGGTGTTCTCAAGGACGCCTGGCAGACCTGTGTCATAAAACTGGATTGGGTCAGTAGGAAATTTCCAGCTTGCAGGATGGTATCCGGTGGGGATGGAGCTTCAACTTCCGTGAACATTCGGGCTAGAGCATCGGGTTTAATGTTCTTAGATCCAGGACGATAGGTAATATGAAAATTAAATGGGAAAAGAAAAGAGCCCATCTGGCCTGTCTGGGTCTGAGGCGTCTGGCAGTTCTGAGGTATTCTAAATTTTTATGATCTGTGAAGATCAATATCGGATGCGCTGCCCCTTCCAGGAGGTACCGCCACTCCTCCAAGGCTAGCTTTATTGCCAGGAGTTCTCGGTCACCCACATTGTAGTTCCTTTCCGACAAACCCAGTTTTCTGGAGAAGAAGGCCACAGGGTGCACTATGGACTTGGGTCCTTGGCGTTGGGACAGGATGGCCCCCACCGCACTTTCTGATGCATCTACCTCCAAGGTATAGGGTAATGCAGGGTCAGGGTGTTTTAGCACTGGGGTGGAGGTAAATGACCCTTTTAATTGGTCAAAAGCAGCTTGGGCCGCTGTGGTCCACTGGAAGCGCCTTTGCTTCTTGGTGAGCTGCGTGATGGGTGCTATGATGTTGGAGAAGTTCTTGATAAATTTCCTATAGAAGTTAGAGAATCCAATAAAACGTTGCACCCCTTTTTTGTCGTTTGGAGGTGGCCAGGACATAATGGCCGAGACCTTCTGAGGATCCATGGCCACACCCCCGGTTGATATTACCAGGCCGAGAAAGTGAATGGTCTGGCGCTCAAACTCACATTTCTCGGCCTTCGCGTAAAGTCCGTTTTGCCTTAGTCTGCCCAGAACTTGCTTCACATGGTCACGGTGTACTTCTAGGGAGGTTGAGAATATCAGAATGTCGTCCAGGTAGACAATCACGAAGGAGTCCAAAAAGTCTCTGAAGATGTTATTTATGAAATGTTGGAATGTGGCCGGGGTGTTGCAGAGTCCAAATGGCATGACTAAATACTCGAAGTGGCCAAAACGTGTTCGGAAGGCTGTCTTCCATTCGTCCCCCTTGCGGATTCTGATTAGGTTATAGGCCCCACGTAAGTCCAACTTCGTGAATATCTTCGCTGAACGGAGTCTCTGGAATAGTTCTGGGATCAGTGGGAGGGGGTAACGATTTTTAATTGTTACTTTATTCAGATCCCTGTAATCCACACATGGGCGGAGCGAATGGTCTTTTTTTTCAACTGAGGTTCTCATCGATGTACTCCTTGAGGACCAGGAGTTCAGGTTCAGACAGAGGAAAGATCCGCCCGAAAGGGATTTCGGCCCCGGGTAGTAGCTCGATCGGGCAGTCATAGACCCGGTGAGGAGGAAGGGTGTCTGCTTTCTGCTTGTCAAATACGTCCAGGAAGTTGTGGTACACTGGTGGAACCAGTTCTTTGGATTCAGAGTCCGTTTTTAAGCAGCCGATGACTGGGGGAATGTGGTGGAAGGTCTTGAGACAGATCTGGAGGCAGTAGGAGGACTGGAAGGTTACCTCACCGGTAACCCAATTGACCTGAGGGTTATGGGCTTGTAGCCATGGCATTCCTAAAATGACTGGAAACAGGGGTGAGGGGATGACATCCAGACGAAGTAGCTCCTGGTGGCTCGGTGATATGTTGGTGGACAGTGGTTGAGTCTCATGAGTAATAGGCCCAGACTTGATGTTTGACCCGTCTGCTAGCCGTATGGAAAGTTGATGCTGCTTAGATGTTAGTGGGATGTTATGTTGCAGAGCAAAGGCATGGTCAATGAAGCAGCTACAGGCGCCAGAATCAATTATAGCCTGGACCCGGAGTGTCCTTTCTGGAAGCTGTAAAGAGATAGGAACAGCAATGTGAGCGGATTTCGTTAGAGTCAATACGTAAGGTACACGAGATGATGGGTTGAACTTACGGGTCTTGTTTGGGCACCCATTGGCATAGTGCCCGGCTTCCCCACAATAGAGGCAGAGGTTGTTCTGGCGCCGCCGCTGTTTTTCCTATTTGCATGGGCTCTGGTGCCCCTGGGGTGGCAGCAGGTACATGGGAGACGGGAGTAGGAGGATAGTTAGGAACTCTATGCAACATCCATGTGGGGCGCATTAATCTGGTCCTCTCAGACCTCCGCTCTCTCAGACGACGGTCTATCTGGATAGCCAGCTGGATCAGGTCCTCCAAGGAACTAGGGATCCCAACACGGGCCAGCTCGTCCTTCAGTGCCTCAGAGAGGCCCATGCGGAATTGGTAGCGGAGGGCGGCATCGTTCCAAGATGTGTCAGAACTCCACCGCCTAAGGTCTGTTACGTAGTCCTCTACTGGGCGGCGACCTTGCTGGAGGGCATGGAGGCTGGCCTCCGCTGTTGGGGCACGCTGAGGGTCGTCGTATAGTTTGGCCATTTCATTCAAGAATGAGTCCAGAGTATCCAGCAGAGGGCTGGCTTGTTCCAACAGATGGTGTGCCCAAGTTTGAGGTTCCCCTTGGAGTAGTGACACTATGAACCCCACCTTAGTGCTCTCCAGGGAGAAGGTGCGAGGTTGTAGCAGAAAGTAAAGCTGGCCGGCATTCCTGAAGGAGCGGAACTTGCTACGATCCCCTGAAAACCGTTCTGGAGTGGGTACTCGAGGTTCTGGGGGTGGCACCACTACGGTGGGTGCTGATGCAGAGGCTGCTGGGCCGGGGGTCCGGGATGCCATGGCCGCCTGATGAGTTGCAGAGCTTGGGGATATGGACTCCACTCTCTGTTCCAGTTGATGGTAACCATCTCGCAGGCCCTGGACTGCCTGGATAAGGGCCGCCATCTGCTGGCACAGGGCTTCCAAGGGCGAGGCCCCCCTTTCGGACTCCATTCTGGCTGGATCAAACTGTCACGTACCTTACAGCGGAGTCCGAATGCTGGGGGTGGCCTCGTGCACGGTTCCGGTCCCAACACCCCTGGTGGTGGGGACAGGGAGTGGTGGGGCAACGAAAGGGTGCAGGTGCCTGCGGTTAGGAGACTGGTGCTTGAAGATACTGGTTCTTCTGGGAGGCAGGTGTGGAGGCTGATACCCGAAGCTATATCCAGTGGTGGCCGGGCAGGTGGGTATAGGAACTGCGACGTCAAGACAGGCAGGAGTAGGCAACTTGGCTGGCAAACAGGGTACAAGGCAGAAGTCAAGTTCGTAGTCAAGGGCAGGCAGAGGTTGGCAACGGGCAGGCGGTGAGGTACAGAATCAAGGAGCAGATCCGTAGTCAAGAGTCCAAGCTGAGGTCAGTATAATAGTAGGCAGCCGATAAGTAGGGGTGATCCAGAAGAGTAGTCAAGGGAAGCCGAGTTTGTCAAGAGCAAGGTAACAGGTAATAACAAGCAGGTACTCAGGGAACAGACTGAAGACGATCCAGCACTGGCATCATGTGAAGGCCTTGTTTATATAAGACGCTATGTGCCGGGATTGGTGGAGGTGAACGTCCGTGCGCGAGTGCGCATACACGTTCGTACTGACGTGCGAGTGCGCGCACCCGTTCGCATTGGAGTGCGAGGACGCGCACACGTTCATGATAGTGCGCGGGTACGCACGCACGTTCCGGAGTTCGTTCAGTTCCGTTGGGGACACTGCGCATGGGTACTGGCATCCGCAGAGTGAGGATTCGCCCCCCCCTCCCTCTCTCTCTCCCTGCCCCCTCCCCTCTCTCTCCCTGCCCCCTCCCCCTCTATCTTCCTGTCCCCCTCCCCCTCTCTCTTCCTGCCCCCTCCCCCCTCTCCCTGTCCCCACTCCCTCTCTCTCCCTGTCCCCCGTCCCTCTCTATCCCTGTCCCCCTCCCCCCTCTCTCTCTCCCTCCCCCTGCCCCCTCTCTCTCTCTCTTTCTCCCTGTCCCCTCTCTCTCCCTGTCCCCCTACTCTCTCTCTCTTCCCCCCTACTCTCTCTCTCCCTCTCCCCCTCCCCTCTCGCTCCCTGTCCCCCCTGCCCCCCCTCTCTCTCTCCCTGCCCCCCTGCCCCCTCTCTCTTTCCCTGCCCTCTCTCTGGCAGCAGGTGACAAGTGACATGCTTCATCTGGTGGCAGGTGATGGTGGCAAGTGACACGCTTCATCTGGTGGCAGGTGATGGTGGCAAGTGACATGCTTCATCTGATGGCAAGCAACGGTGGCAAGTGACATGCTTCATCTGGTGGCAAGCAACGGTGGCAAGTGACAAGCGGCATCTGGTGGCAGGCGACATTGGCAAGTGACAAGCGGCATCTGGTGGCAGGAGACAGTGGCAAGTGACAAGCGGCAACTGGTGGCAGGAGACAGTGGCAAGTTGCACGCTGCATCTGGTGGCAGGCGATGGTGGTAAATGACACGCTGCATCTCGTGGCAAATGACAAGCTCAGGGTTCCCTCTATGTTATGGTGAGTTGAACTATTTAATTTTATATTACAATGTAGTAATAGAAATAATGTGATTTGATCATCCTGACACCATACTAAGCCTGGTGTCAGAATGATTTCAGTGCTAGCACCAGCCATTCACCCAACAAATCCCCCCCACTTCTGAATTTGCCGTCAACCCTGAGACTACATTCGCCCCCCCGGTCCTTGGCAAAATTGTCCCCGCATGCCAGTTTGGAAATGTGGTCACCCTAAAAATAAATAAAAAAATAAAAATATGCAGCTTTGTACTCAAGGGATATTTATCTTTCTACAGCCTGTTATGAATTTGATTATCCAAAAGGAATACTGTTTTCAGATGAGAACATACCTCTTTACTTGTGTACTTTACATCTGCCTACCTCTGATCCAGTTCCAAAGGGGATTCATCCTCATCTGTCTATGTGGATCTAATTGGAGGGCAGTTGCACCTGGCTGTCTACACAGCAGAGTGGACTGTGTCCCTGTCAGCTCTGCATAAACTTTATTTTATTTTCTTTTTTTTTGCACAAATAACAAAATAAACCATCTCTTGCAGTTTAGTTACAGAGTACAGATATACATATATATCTTACATAGATTAAACTGTAAAAAAACTCCCAAGAGCAGTTAAAAGGAATCATCCTCCTCACTCACCCCATTCAACTCCATCTTGCACTCCCCCTCCACCCGATACATCCACCATCTTACCCTCAACTTATGTGACCCTACATTCCACACCCCAGCTAGATTTATCAGGCTAGTTATTCTATATGCTCTTTTTCTCCCTCCACATTTTCCATACCAACTGGAATTTATTAAGATTTCCTTGTTTGATGTATGTCGTTTTTTCCATGAGAATTACCCTCTCCATATTCTGTTCCTACTCGTAAGAGGATGGCGGAGTTAGGGATTGCCACTTCTGGGCGATAAGTTTTCTAGCCTGAAAGAGGCATCGTATAATTGCCAACTGAACCTCGTTTGACCTACCCTCTCGCTCAAGCCCCCCCAGTACACACAGGGTGGGGTCCAGATCAAGGTTGGTACGAAATACCTGGGCAATCCTATCTACCACCTCTTTCCAATAACGATTTAGTTTTGGACATCTCCAAAACATGTGAATAAGATCTCCTCCCGGTCTCCCACATCTAGGGCATGTATCATCCTGTCTACAGCCAATCCTGAAAAGTTTTGCGGGAGTAAAATAAGCTCTGTGTAATAAATAGAGATGTGACATCTTCTGAGGGGGAGACAGAGAAACCCGTGGGGCAAGAGCGAGAATCCGTTCCCACTGTGACTCAATAATGGTTCCTACATCTTTTTCCCAGATAGATTTATGTAAACTTAATTGGAGTCTCTCCCCCTTCCCCTCATGTATATGTGCATATAGATTAGATATCATCCCTTTACATGTATTGGCCTCGACTATACTCTGTAAAACCGGGATATTCGTCCATTCCAATAACGTCCCTTTAAATTGTTCGGTAAGAGCATGTCTTACCTGTAAGTACCTAAAAAAAGACCTCTTGGGAAGCGAGTAAAGATCTCTTAGGTTCTGAAAACTCCTTAACCTGCCCTCCTGGTAAATCTGAGTAATGAACTTTAGGCCTAGTCTCTCCCATTCCCTAATAGTCCCCATTTTTTGTATCTCACTCAAGTTGTTGTTTCCCCACAACGGTGAGAATTCAGTAAATCCTCTATATCCCATTATTTTTTTTGCCGTTTCCCATACTCTTGCCAGTAGGTCCTGAGTAGGTACCCCCTTATGAAAGGTCCCAGCTTCTAAGACTTCAATCAAGGAACTATGAGTCGATTTATAAAGCAAGCTGTAATCTTACATTATGAGGGGTTCCCACCACCCATGTTGTCAGAGAACTCACGGTACCAATGCCCGTCTTCGTGCAGCAGGGGCGAATCCTCACTCTGCGGATGCCAGTACCCATGCGCAGTGTCCCCAACGGAACTGAACGAACTCCGGAACGTGCGTGCGTACCCGCGCACTATCATGAACGTGTGCGCGTCCTCGCACTCCAATGCGAACGGGTGTGCGCACTCGCACGTCAGTACGAACGTGTATGCGCACTCGCGCACGGACGTTCACCTCCACCAATCCCGGCACATAGCGTCTTATATAAACAAGGCCTTCACATGATGCCAGTGCTGGATCGTCTTCAGTCTGTTCCCTGAGTACCTGCTTGTTATTACCTGTTACCTTGCTCTTGACAAACTCGGCTTCCCTTGACTACTCTTCTGGATCACCCCTACTTATCGGCTGCCTACTATTATACTGACCTCAGCTTGGACTCTTGACTACGGATCTGCTCCTTGATTCTGTACCTCACCGCCTGCCCGTTGCCAACCTCTGCCTGCCCTTGACTACGAACTTGACTTCTGCCTTGTACCCTGTTTGCCAGCCAAGTTGCCTACTCCTGCCTGTCTTGACGTCGCAGTTCCTATACCCACCTGCCCGGCCACCACTGGATATAGCTTCGGGTATCAGCCTCCACACCTGCCTCCCAGAAGAACCAGTATCTTCAAGCACCAGTCTCCTAACCGCAGGCACCTGCACCCTTTCGTTGCCCCACCACTCCCTGTCCCCACCACCAGGGGTGTTGGGACCGGAACCGTGCACAAGGCCACCCCCAGCATTCGGACTCCGCTGTAAGGTACGTGACAGTTTGATCCAGCCAGAATGGAGTCCGAAAGGGGGGCCTCGCCCTTGGAAGCCCTGTGCCAGCAGATGGCGGCCCTTATCCAGGCAGTCCAGGGCCTGCGAGATGGTTACCATCAACTGGAACAGAGAGTGGAGTCCATATCCCCAAGCTCTGCAACTCATCAGGCGGCCATGGCATCCCGGACCCCCGGCCCAGCAGCCTCTGCATCAGCACCCACCGTAGTGGTGCCACCCCCAGAACCTCGAGTACCCACTCCAGAACGGTTTTCAGGGGATCGTAGCAAGTTCCGCTCCTTCAGGAATGCCGGCCAGCTTTACTTTCTGCTACAACCTCGCACCTTCTCCCTGGAGAGCACTAAGGTGGGGTTCATAGTGTCACTACTCCAAGGGGAACCTCAAACTTGGGCACACCATCTGTTGGAACAAGCCAGCCCTCTGCTGGATACTCTGGACTCATTCTTGAATGAAATGGCCAAACTATACGACGACCCTCAGCGTGCCCCAACAGCGGAGGCCAGCCTCCATGCCCTCCAGCAAGGTCGCCGCCCAGTAGAGGACTACGTAACAGACCTTAGGCGGTGGAGTTCTGACACATCTTGGAACGATGCCGCCCTCCGCTACCAATTCCGCATGGGCCTCTCTGAGGCCCTGAAGGACGAGCTGGCCCGTGTTGGGATCCCTAGTTCCTTGGAGGACCTGATCCAGCTGGCTATCCAGATAGACCGTCGTCTGAGAGAGCGGAGGTCTGAGAGGACCAGATTAATGCGCCCCACATGGATGTTGCATAGAGTTCCTAACTATCCTCCTACTCCTGTCTCCCATGTACCTGCTGCCACCCCAGGGGCACCAGAGCCCATGCAAATAGGAAAAACAGCGGCGGCGCCAGAACAACCTCTGCCTCTATTGTGGGGAAGCCGGGCACTATGCCAATGGGTGCCCAAACAAGACCCGTAAGTTCAACCCATCATCTCGTGTACCTTACGTATTGACTCTAACGAAATCCGCTCACATTGCTGTTCCTATCTCTTTACAGCTTCCAGAAAGAACACTCCGGGTCCAGGCTATAATTGATTCTGGCGCCTGTAGCTGCTTCATTGACCATGCCTTTGCTCTGCAACATAACATCCCACTAACATCTAAGCAGCATCAACTTTCCATACGGCTAGCAGACGGGTCAAACATCAAGTCTGGGCCTATTACTCATGAGACTCAACCACTGTCCACCAACATATCACCGAGCCACCAGGAGCTACTTCGTCTGGATGTCATCCCCTCACCCCTGTTTCCAGTCATTTTAGGAATGCCATGGCTACAAGCCCATAACCCTCAGGTCAATTGGGTTACCGGTGAGGTAACCTTCCAGTCCTCCTACTGCCTCCAGATCTGTCTCAAGACCTTCCACCACATTCCCCCAGTCATCGGCTGCTTAAAAACGGACTCTGAATCCAAAGAACTGGTTCCACCAGTGTACCACAACTTCCTGGACGTATTTGACAAGCAGAAAGCAGACACCCTTCCTCCTCACCGGGTCTATGACTGCCCGATCGAGCTACTACCCGGGGCCGAAATCCCTTTCGGGCGGATCTTTCCTCTGTCTGAACCTGAACTCCTGGTCCTCAAGGAGTACATCGATGAGAACCTCAGTTGAAAAAAAAGACCATTCGCTCCGCCCATGTGTGGATTACAGGGATCTGAATAAAGTAACAATTAAAAATCGTTACCCCCTCCCACTGATCCCAGAACTATTCCAGAGACTCCGTTCAGCGAAGATATTCACGAAGTTGGACTTACGTGGGGCCTATAACCTAATCAGAATCCGCAAGGGGGACGAATGGAAGACAGCATTCCGAACACGTTTTGGCCACTTCGAGTATTTAGTCATGCCATTTGGACTCTGCAACACCCCGGCCACATTCCAACATTTCATAAATAACATCTTCAGAGACTTTTTGGACTCCTTCGTGATTGTCTACCTGGACGACATTCTGATATTCTCAACCTCCCTAGAAGTACACCGTGACCATGTGAAGCAAGTTCTGGGCAGACTAAGGCAAAACGGACTTTACGCGAAGGCCGAGAAATGTGAGTTTGAGCGCCAGACCATTCACTTTCTCGGCCTGGTAATATCAACCGGGGGTGTGGCCATGGATCCTCAGAAGGTCTCGGCCATTATGTCCTGGCCACCTCCAAACGACAAAAAAGGGGTGCAACGTTTTATTGGATTCTCTAACTTCTATAGGAAATTTATCAAGAACTTCTCCAACATCATAGCACCCATCACGCAGCTCACCAAGAAGCAAAGGCGCTTCCAGTGGACCACAGCGGCCCAAGCTGCTTTTGACCAATTAAAAGGGTCATTTACCTCCACCCCAGTGCTAAAACACCCTGACCCTGCATTACCCTATACCTTGGAGGTAGATGCATCAGAAAGTGCGGTGGGGGCCATCCTGTCCCAACGCCAAGGACCCAAGTCCATAGTGCACCCTGTGGCCTTCTTCTCCAGAAAACTGGGTTTGTCGGAAAGGAACTACAATGTGGGTGACCGAGAACTCCTGGCAATAAAGCTAGCCTTGGAGGAGTGGCGGTACCTCCTGGAAGGGGCAGCGCATCCGATATTGATCTTCACAGATCATAAAAATTTAGAATACCTCAGAACTGCCAGACGCCTCAGACCCAGACAGGCCAGATGGGCTCTTTTCTTTTCCCATTTAATTTTCATATTACCTATCGTCCTGGATCTAAGAACATTAAACCCGATGCTCTAGCCCGAATGTTCACGGAAGTTGAAGCTCCATCCCCACCGGATACCATCCTGCAAGCTGGAAATTTCCTACTGACCCAATCCAGTTTTATGACACAGGTCTGCCAGGCGTCCTTGAGAACACCGTTACCCCCAGGCACTAACCTTCAGGAGAGGGACGGGCTCTTTTGGCAAGGCAACAAGATCTTTATCCCTCAAGATCTGCGCACCACTACCCTACAGGCCTGCCATGACTATCCCCTGGCGGGTCACTTTGGGGGCCACAAAACTATGGATCTAATCCAAAGACACTTCTGGTGGCCCAATCTTGCCAAGGACTGCAGGAATTACGTCAACTCTTGCCCGATCTGTCTAAGAAACAAAAACAGCAAGAATAAGACTTGGGGGCTGCTGAGACCACTGCCCATCCCTGAAAGGCCATGGGACAGAATCGCAATGGACTTTATTGTGGAGCTTCCCCCCTCGGAGGGATTTTCTTCCATCTTCGTGGTGGTTGACCGCTTCTCTCGAATGGCACACTTTATCCCAATGAAAGGGACCCCATCTGCAACCGAGACTGCCAGGACATTTATCAAAGAAATTGTCAGGCTCCACGGAATCCCCAGTGACATCGTCTCTGACCGCAGAGTACAATTCACGTCCAAGTTCTGGAGATCATTATGTGAAGCACTAGGCATCAAATGCAGCATCTCTTCAGCCTATCACCCCCAGACCAACGGGCAGACCGAACGCACCAATCAAACATTGGAACAATACCTACGCTGCTTCTCCTCGTTCTCCCAAGAAGATTGGGCCTCACTACTGCCTTTGGCAGAATTCGCATTTAATAACTCCATCCACTCCACCATGAACCAATCACCATTCTTCTCCAACTACGGATTACATCCCTCCTTTCTGCCCACACTTGTACCAGACTCTCCCGTACCAGCTGTTCAGGACAGGTTGAATTTCCTTACCTCCAACAATCAGGTGCTTAAGGAAACCATCTCTAAGGCACAGGAAGACAATAAGAGATGTTTTGACAAGAGAAGAAGGGGAGAATGAGACTTAGAGGTTGGTGACCGTGTATGGCTGTCCACTGCAAACTTGAAACTGGCATGATCCTCCAAAAAATTAGGACCTAGATACTTGGGGCCTTTCCCTGTCAAAAAGAAGGTCAATCCAGTGGCCTATGAACTTGAACTGTGCTGTGCTGAGCCTCATTCAGGATACACCCTGTATTCCATGTTTCTCTACTTAAGCCTGATGTGCCAAATTCCTTCCCGGATCGTGAGGTGGGCCCCCCGGAAGCTATAATGGTAGATGGGGAAGAATAATTTGAAATTGAGGCTATTCTGGACCACAGGAAAAGACAGGGGGAGGACCAGTATTTGATCAAATGGAGAGGTTTTGGCCCAGAAGAAAATTCCTGGGAACCAGAAACAAATCTTCATGCTCAGAGGCTCATACAAGCCTTTCACCATTCCCGCCCTCAAGGCCCGCTTTGAAGAGGCATCCGGAGGCTGCCCCTAAGGAGGGGGCAATGTCAGAGAACTCACGGTACCAATGCCCGTCTTCGTGCAGCAGGGGCGAATCCTCACTCTGCGGATGCCAGTACCCATGCGCAGTGTCCCCAACGGAACCGAACGAGCTCCGGAACGTGCGTGCGTACCCGCTCACTAACACGAACGTGTGCGCGTCCTCGCACTCCAATGCGAATGGGTGCGCGCACTCGCACGTCAGTACGAACGTGTAAGCGCACTCGCGCACGGACGTTCACCTCCACCAATCCCGGCACATAGCGCCATATATAAACAAGGCCTTCACATGATGCCAGTGCTGGATCGTCTTCAGTCTGTTCCCTGAGTACCTGCTTGTTATTACCTGTTACCTTGCTCCTGACAAACTCGGCTTCCCTTGACTACTCTTCTGGATCACCCCTACTTATCGGCTGCCTACTATTATACTGACCTCGGCTTGGACTCTTGACTACGGCTCTGCTCCTTGATTCTGTACCTCACCGCCATGCCCATTGCCAACCTCTGCCTGCCCTTGACTACGAACTTGCCTTCTGCCTTGTACCCTGTTTGCCAGCCAAGTTGCCGACTCCTGCCTGTCTTGACGTTGCAGTTCCTATACCCACCTGCCCGGCCACCACTGGATATAGCTTCGGGTATCAGCCTCCACACCAGCCTCCCAGAAGAACCAGTATCTTCAAGCACCAGTCTCCTAGCCGCAGGCACCTGCACCCTTTTGTTGCCCCAGCACTCCCTTTCCCCACCACCGGGGGTGTTGGGACCGGAACCGTGCACAAGGCCACCCCCAGCATTCGGACTCCGCTGTAAGGTACGTAACACATGTGCTGAGTTCACGGGTATGTACACCCACTCAACCCATTATGACTGGTTCCCATCATTCCTATGATGAGTTCCCAGGTCTGTAGACCAGCTCTGCCTATTATGAGGGGTTCCCACCAACCCTGTGACAAGTTCTCAGGTCTGTACCCCAGCTCTGCCCATTATGAGGGGTTCCTACCAAACCTGTGCCAAGTTCCCAGGTCTGTACACCAGTTCTGCCCATTATAAGGGGTTCCCACAAGCCCTATGCTGAGTTCCCAGGTTTCTAAACCCACTGATCCCATTATGAGTGGTTCCCATCATTCCTGTGCTGAGTTCCTGCGTCTGTACACCCACTCTACCCATAATGAGAGGTTCCCACAATCCATGTGCTGTGTTCCCATGTCTGTACACCAGCTCTGCCCATTATGAGGGATTCCTATGAGCCCTGTGCTGAGTTTCCAGGTTTCTACACCCACTGATCCCATTATGAGTGGCCCCCTTCATTCCTGTGCTGAGTTCCCGGGTCTGTACACCCACTCTACCCATAATGAGAGGTTCCCACAATCCATGTGCTAAGTTCCCAGGTCTGTACACCAGCTCTGCCAATTATGAGGGGTTGCCGGGTCTGTACACCCACTAATCTCATTAAGAGGGGTTCCCATCATTCCTGTGCTGAGTTCCTCTGCCCATTATGAGGGGTTCCCAACAACCATGTGATGAGGGGAAGCGGGTACCTGTTTTTAATAGTGATTTTGTTAATTTCTCGGTAGTCGATACAGGGCCTCAGTGAGCCATCCTTTTTTTCAACGAAGAAGATACCGGCTCCAGCCGGTGAGGAAGAGGGACGGATGAATCCCTTGGCTACGTTTTCGTCGATGTAGGTCTTGAGAGTTTTCAACTCAGTTTCAGATAGTGGGAAGATACGGCCGAAAGGGACCACGGCCCCGGGTAGGAGGTCTATGGGGCAATCGTAGGGCCGGTGAGGTGGTAGGCGGTCGGCCTGTTGTTTGTCAAAGACATCCTTGAACTCGAGGTAGACAGGTGGTACGTGTTTCAGGTTATCGGGCACTGGTACTAGAGCTGAACAGGTAGCGGGGTTTGGAGCAAAGCAGTTTTGGGCGCAGTATTGGGAAGGGAAGGAAACCTCTTTCGTCCGCCAGTTAATTAGGGGTTCGTGTGCTTGTAGCCAGGGGAGCCCCAAGATGATAGGAAACATGGGGGAAGGAATGATATCCAGGCAGAGAAGTTCTCGATGACCAGAATCAGTGGTGACCGGGATGAGACCAGTTTCGTAGGTGATTAAGCCGGAACGGGGAAGGGATCCATCGGCTAGATGAACCTGTAGGCATTGCTTCTTGGGGACAAGGGGAAGCTGAAGCCTGGCAGCGGGAGCGGAATTAGTATGTCGGCGTCTTCACAACCTGTTATTCGGTGATGCGACAGTTAGTGTTGCGCTGTCTGCAATTGAATGTTTTTCTTTATGCGATACATATTCCTGGGGTGGAGAATACGCTGGCTGATTCTTTGTCTCGGTTCCAGTGGGACAGATTCAGGGCTCTGGCACCGGAGGCACAACAAGGGGGCGTTCCTTGCCTGGGCTGGATATGGGATTTGGCATTAGGGTAGCCGCAGGATGGATTCAGCGATCGGTGAGTATGTCGTCTTGGTTAGCGTACCAGAAGGTGTGGAAGGAGTGGGGTGAGTTGCTGCTGGAATCAGGAGTGGGTCAAGATGTGTCACAAGTTAGGCTGTTAGTGCTGTATTATGTGTCCAGGAATATGGAGGAAGGCAGGTCGGTGTCTGCTATAGAAAAAAGGTTGGCAGGTTTAGCCTTTTTGTTCAAGTTACAGGGCACTGTGGATTGGACAAAAGATTTTTGGGTGAAGCAGGCGGTGAAGGGATATCGCAAGGAAAACAGGACGAAGGACACGAGGCGGCCTATTACCTTTGCCAATGTTTTAGCTTTACGCGAGCAGTTAGTTGGGGTGTGCAGAGACGGGTACGAGCGGTTATTATTTGCAACGGCTTTTTCATTAGCGTTTTTTGGGGCGTTTCGTATTGGTGAATTGGTTAGCCCGATCTAAAAAAGAGATGGGGGGGTTAATGTTGGGGGACGTTGAAGTTTTGTTTGACAGGGTGTGGGTGCGGTTGAAGAAATCCAAGACGGATCAAAAGGGTGTTGGAGTGCTGATCTCACTGCATAGGTTGCAGGGTTGCGCCATGTGCCCTGTACAGGTGGTAGGAGAATTTATGGGGGTAAGACCGGGAGTGGGGGGCCCCTTGTTGGTACATAGTGATGGATCGAATCTGTCACGATTCCAATTTGGGGCGGTTCTTCGAAAATGCTTAAACTGTATGGGTTTGGAGGGTTCCGCCTACGCCTCCCACTCCTTCCGCATCGGGGCGGCTACTGAAGCCGTCAGGTGTGGGTTGGATGAGGCGGATGTGCGAAGGATGGGACGATGGGAATCGAGGCGAATCCGGACCTACGTTAGGCCGCAATTGATTCGAGAATGATGCGGTGTATATAAAAAAAAAAAAAAAAAAAAGGAATAAAAGGGGTTTTTTAACCGAGGTTTTGCACCTGCTCCCTCTTCTACTGTGCTGGTGGCTCTGTGCGACCACCGCCTCTTCCTCCGAACCACACTGGTCACCTGCATGACGTTGATTCCATGTGGGGTCAAGGACCTCATCGTCCTCCACATCATCTTCCACCCAGTCTTCACCCCTGCCCTCCTTGTCGGTCTGCACAATGGCGAAAGCAGCAGCAGTTGGCACCTGTGTTTCGTCATCATCCGAGACGTGCTGCGATGGTCCTCCCATGTACTCATCATGAAACATAAGTGGTTGGGCATCGGTGCACACAATCTCTTCCACTTCTGGGGCGTCCCCTTTTTGATGAGAAAAAAAAAAAAAGAGAAATTGACAGCAAAATTAAATTTTTTTGCAATGTTTTTCCAATAGCAGAATACACACAGAGTATGGTGTATCTCTTACTAAAATATGCAGTGCAGTGATGCTGCACTGAGCTTGCAGGTAAAACTTATATTTTGTCTGGCACTGGCCTCATGGCACTGTTAAAAGACTGTGCACTGCACCCCAGCCAGGGTACAATTGATTTAGGAATCTCTTGAATAATTCTCTCTGCCTCTTTCTTTTCCTTAATAAAGACACTCTCTAGTCTACTCTAGCTATGTAGATCGCTCACTGATATAACTAATTTGAAGAAAATTTAAGGAATGTGGACTGACTGACTGACTTTATCAGACTAACTCCTAAAATCCTCTCTTAGCAGCACAGGAACCTGTCTATACTATAGACGTGTCTGTACTATATATAGAGGCTGGGTCACATGCTGCACTGCCCAATCACAGCCATGCCATTAGTAGGCATGGCTGTGATGGCTTCTAAGGGCACACTAGTGAAACTGCCCTGCAGCTTGTAAAAGGCGCCAATACATCGCCGAACACCGGACCCGAACCCGAACATACAGCCAATAGTTCGGGTTCGGGTCCGGGACCCGGACACCCAAAAGTCCTCCTCATATTTTCAAAATTCATGATCTCGCCCTAAATGGGTGTTTTTGCAATATCTTGAAATATGCGTGTATCTCAAAAACTGCTAAACGGCAGAAAATGCTATTGGGAAAAAAAATGTCACTACAATTTTTTTTTTGGGACAGCACAATAGAAGAAATATCGATCGATTGTATGTCACACTCCTGCACAAAGCACTGAAATATTTTATTTTTTGTCAATAGTAGAATACACGTACAGTGTCTTAAGCGTGTATGAACATGCAGAAAATGCTATTGGAAAAAAAATGCACAAATCGCAGGAAAACTAAATTTTTTTGCAATGTTTTTCCAATAGCAGAATACACCCACAGTATGTAAAGCGTGTATCTCAAAAACTGCTAAACTGCAGAAAATGCTATTGGGAAAAAAAAATGACACTACAATTTTTTTTTTGGGACAGCACAATAGAAGAAATATCGATCGATTGTATGTCACACTCCTGCACAAAGCACTGAAATATTTTATTTTTTGTCAATAGCAGAATACACGTACAGTGTCTAAAGCGTGTATGAACATGCAGAAAATGCTATTGGAAAAAAAAATGCACAAATCGCAGCAAAACTAAAATTTTTTGCAATGTTTTTCCAATAGCAGAATACACCCACAGTATGTAAAGCGTGTATCTCAAAAACTGCTAAACTGCAGAAAATGCTATTGGGAAAAAAAATGACACTACAATTTTTTTTTTGGGACAGCACAATAGAAGAAATATCGATCGATTGTATGTCACACTCCTGCACAAAGCACTGAAATATTTAATTTTTTGTCAATAGCAGAATACACGTACAGTGTCTAAAGCGTGTATGAACATGCAGAAAATGCTATTGCAACGCCCCGGCCACATTCCAGCATTTGTTAAACGATATTTTCCGTAGGTACCTAGATGACTTCTTGGTGGTCTATCTCGATGACATTCTCATCTTCTCCGCCACTCCCGAGCTTCACCAGACACACGTCAGACTGGTCCTCACCATCCTTAGGCAACACAGGCTCTATCTCAAAGCGGAAAAATGTGAATTTGAGAAAACCACTGTGCAATTCTTAGGATTCATTATCACCACCAACGGGGTTGCAATGGACCCACAAAAGGTTCAAGCCATCCAGGACTGGCCGGCTCTCAAGGACAAGAAGGGAGTCCAGAGGTTCATCGGGTTTGCCAACTTCTACCGATGCTTCATCGTTGGTTTCTCCTCCATTGTGGCCCCAATTACCCAGTTAACCCACCAACACAACCAGTTCCATTGGTCTCCCGAGGCCCAGGCGGCCTTCGCCCAGTTGAAAACCCTGTTCTCTTCCGCCCCAATCCTACGGCACCCGGATCCCGCACTGCCCAATATGTGCTTTATTTCTGGGGATATGTGTGTGCATGCTGTTAGTACAGCATTGCAGTATCACATCTGGGGGGTGTCTATAGTATGCCTGTGAAGGGGGCAGGTTTCCTGTGCTTAGAAATTTCCCTGCAAAAAAGTGTCATTTTTGCAGGAAAAAAGCTATTTAAAATCACTCGCGGCTAATGAATTGATGGCTCCTGTAACACAGAGAACTGTCATTCATTAATAAAAAACAAAAAAAAAAGCGTAGGGGTCCCCCCAAATTCAATAACCAGGCCCTTCAGGTCTGGGATGGATATTAAGGGGAACCCCAGCCAAAAAAAAAAAAAAAAAAAAATGGCGTAGGGTCCCCCTCAAAATCCATACCAGACCCTTGAGGTCTGGTATGGATTTTAAGGGGAACCCTAGCCAAAAAAAAATGGCGTGGGGTCCCCCTCAAAATCCATACCAGACCCTTATCCGAGCACGCAACCTGGCAGGCCGCAGGAAAAGAGGGGGGACGAGAGCGGCCCCCCTCTCGCCTGAACCGTACCAGGCCACATGCCCTCAACATTGGGAGGATGCTTTGGGGGTCTAAGACCCCTAAAGCACCTTGCCCCCATGTTGATGAGGACAAGGGCCTCTTCCCCACAACCGTGCCCGGTGGTTGTGGGGGTCTGCGGGCGGGGGGCTTATCGGAATCTGGAAGCCCCCTTTAACAAGGGGACCCCCAGAGCCCGCCCCCCCCCCTGTGAGAAATGGTTAGGGGGTACAAAAGTACCCCTACCATTTCACCAAAAAAGTGGCAAAAATGGTAAAAATGACAGGAGACAGTCTTTGACAACCCATTCTTCTTCCTGACTACCACTATTGGGGAGGCATAGGGGCTTCTGGATTCCCGAATCACTCCCGTCTTCTTCAGTTCCGCAAGCTGCTCCCTCAGATCCTCCAGATCTGCTAGCGGGACCCGCCTTACTCTCTCTCTGAATGGCTTGTCCTCTTGCATGCGGATTCGATGGGTGGCACTCCTCGCGCACCCCACATCAAACTCATCTTTAGAGAAAATCTTCTCCCATCTGGTCAGCTGGGCCTTGCCTCTCTCCTTCCAAGCTCCAGGTAGGTTTGGGTTTTCCATGGAGAGTTTCTTCCAAACATCTTCTCCTTTACCCGCCCCCTTCACTTCTGACCAGCCAACTGGGACAGCAGGACTCACCTGTCCCAACAGCATCCTGGCAGGGATCTCCACGGGCCGCTCCGTGGGGTTCCTCACACTCACTGGGACTCTTCCCCTGGCCTTCTTCAGTGCCTTGAATGGGATCACTTCCGGTATCACTTCCAGGCCTGAGTGACCCTCCATTGGGTCAGATTCCAGCATAACAAAGGGGCCAGGCTGCTCCCAATTAAGCTTCACCGTGGCCCTAAGGCAGGTTACCTCTCCAGGCTGTAACACCGCTCCTTCTCGTTCAAGCCTCCAAACCTTTCCTATCCCCTCACTTGGGGTCTTCTGCTCTAGGACCAACCGCTGGTAGGCCGCCTTCAGCATGGGATGGATCTTGGGAGCTGAATGATTCTGCTTCTGTACAAGGGGGGTCAGGAGCCTTCTGACTAGATCCGTGTTCGTCCCTATGATCAGGGAAGTCTTGCTGGTTCCAGGCGGGCGAGGGCACACAACTGCCAGGGTATCAAACACTTCAGCCTTTCCAGCCACGGATGGGTCAAAGGTCAATCTTATGGGTAAGTAGCCGTCGTAGGGGAAACTCTGAGTTCCCAACCCCCATATCTCCAGCTCCTCTATCTTCTGAATGGGCAGATGACTCAGGTATCTGTCATAGAAGTCCCTGTACAATAAGGTCACTTGTGCTCCAGTGTCCAGGATGGCCTGTGTGTATACTCCTTCCACTTGGATGGGTACAGTAGGAGATGGACCAACCAGCTCTTCTGGGTAGGGCCGAGTTGATGCTGCCCTCTTCTTTGGACTCTTTTCTTTCCAACTAGATTTTCGCTTGATTCTTTCCTGAGCCTGGTATGCATTAATTTTCTCCCTCTTAGTGGGAGTACGAACCCGCTGAGGGATATTGTTATCTCTCTTCTCTAAAGGTTCTCGCTTGGGAGTACTGTATTTCTTCAGAGGGGTCTTGCCCCCTTTCTCTGGGGTGTACCTTGGTTGAGGAACCCTGGGTTCCTTCCGAGGGGTTTGATCTCCTCGCTTTCTTTTCCTGTTATTCTTCTTGGAGCTCACTGAAGGTGATGGGCACCCGGTTGACTCCTTCACCGGGGCCCTCTGGCATTTCCCGCCGGCTGGCGGCTATCTGTTTTCTTCCTCTTGGGACTGGAACATACAGCTGCAATATGGCCAATTCCTCCACAATTAAAACAGATCATCTCTCCCCAGTCAGGTGGGGATGCTGGTGCTGAAACAGTTGGAAATAATTCCCTCCTGCTTGGTTCTTTCTTGTGACTGGGCGTCTCTTTCGCCACCAGAGATGTCAGTATCTCCATCATCTGGGACATCTGCAACTTCAGAGCATCTACTTCTGTCTCTCTTTCAGGGGTTAAGGCCGACCTGACCGTGGCCACTGGAAGTTTTGTAGACCCCATTGTCTGTTTTTCCCGTTTCTCTTCCAACATGGCCTCTTCCTCTCTGACCATCCGAATGAGATCGGGGTAGTCCAGGCTCTTCCCATCCTGTCGGGTACGTAGTACTAGTGCGACAGGGTCTAGGGGTTGGGCTCCCCTCATCACCTGCTGAGCACGGGCTTCGTCTACCTTCCCCGAATCTATCCCCTTCTTCAGGATAATCCTATGCAGGATCTTGTCTATACGTCCCATATACTCCGACAGCTTCTCCCCTGTCTTCTGGTAACAATGTTCCAGTTTATAGGTAAGCTCCGTGATTTTCTCTGTCCCACCAAACACACTTTCCAGGATGTCTAGGTAATCCTGGGCAGTGCAATCTTTCTTGCTTGTCTTCAGGTTGCGTATGGCCTCTAAGGCAGGCCCTTTTAGGCTCTCAACAGTCCTTTGCTTCTTTCTACCTTCTGGGACCTCCCATTCTTCTAAGGCCTGCGTGGCGCCATCTAGCCATTCTTCAAATCCCTCTTCCCCCGAGGGTACAGGTTTTCTCCCTGAAAACATCCGGAGTTTCCTGTATCCCGACATCGGGTAGTCCCCGGGGTCTCTTCTGCACTGAGTCACAATCTCCCCTAGGACAGCACACAGTTCTGCGCTAAGGGTGGTCTGTACAGGTGCGGGACTCTCCGTGCCCCTCTGCTCTTCCTTCTTTGGGGATAGCATAGTTTTCATTTGAAAACAGTCTCCCTTGCGCGGCGGCGCATGCAGCAATTGATAGGTCTGACCATCCAGTGCTTGTATGCTTTGGCTCCTGAACTGCTCTGGGGTCTCACTTCTCCATTCTACTAGGGCGTATGTATACCCGCCCTCATTTCTCATGTCCATTATCCGTGATTTGTGGCATGGGGATAGGGACATTATGAGCTGCTTGACTGCCTCTTCCTGCCATATCCCTGGCAGTTCAATGACTGCTGCTGCGGCTGGATCAGTGCCCCATATTGCGTACCACCGTCCCACTTCTATCGGGTCCATGCCGGTACCTTCTGGCGGCTTTTCCCGCTGTCTCAGGATCCCGGATTACGAGCCCCCACGTGTAGCGATACCCCCAGTTAAGAGGGCCGCAAGTTTGTTTTGGGTCCCTGAGTACAGCTCCACCAACCCCCCGGCAATTTGCTCTACCCGCTCTGGCACAGTTAATCAAGGGGTATGTATCTACGCACATATAAATATCACTTATACTTTAACTGTAATGGACTCAAACTCACAGGTAACTGCTGACTGAAATAACTGTCTTTACTTTGGCAGTATGAAAATCAATAGTAACATGCATCAAACATTTGACTTACAACACATTAGCAGGTCCCTGCAATATGCACTTAAACATGTACACATATATGTATCAGGATAGCAATGGGGAACGGAGCGCCACGTGTAGCGACCGTCTGCTATGCACCTCTGAGGTGCAACAAATCTAACTGCGACTATCTAATGGATCAGGCCTGATCCCTAACAATAGAGCTCAGTCCTTGGGGAACCCCAGTATTCTTCACCGGCACAAGAACTGTAGAGCTGGTGCACATGTAACTTTAAATGGTGTGTTTGTAATCCACAAGAAAGAACAATCTTCTGCTCTGAGGTAAATTTGCCTTGGCAGTTCAATAGGCATAAGTGAAATGACAATGCAAGATGAGCCTTTCAGCTCGCTCACCACTCCGGATACCGTCCTCAGCTCCGGGACCTCCACTGGCGGCGTCCGGCCTCCTCCGTCACAGCCCCTGCGCTCCGGTCCTCTCTCCGACCGACCGTCCTCAGGAAAAAGGCTCCGCTCTGCTGCTGCTGACAATGAGGGGTGAGAGTCTCTCTCTGTCTGCTGCAAGGCCCAGGCTTCAGGCCTTCAGCAGTCCCGGTCCGCACAGGTGTCTCCTCACTCAGTGGTCTCTGCGTCACCAGCCCAGTCAGAAGAGGAAGAGGCGGTCCCTCCTCTTCCCTTTTATCACCTCCCCCATCAGCCTCTCGGGCGGAAACCAACATCCTCCCGGGAGCCTGGGGAATTATGGGGACTGTAGTCTTCTCCCCTAAAAGGGGAACGACCCCGCTACACCTAAATCAATTGTACCCTGGCTGGGGTGCAGTGCACAGTCTTTTAACAGTGCCATGAGGCCAGTGCCAGACAAAATATAAGTTTTACCTGCAAGCTCAGTGCAGCATCACTGCACTGCATATTTTAGTAAGAGATACACCATACTCTGTGTGTATTCTGCTATTGGAAAAACATTGCAAAAAAATTTAATTTTGCTGTGAATTTCTTTTTATTTTTTTTCTCATCAAAAAGGGGACGTGGCCGGGGTCGTGGTGCTGCTGGTGGCGCTCCTGTTGCAGGGAGAGGACGTGGTCGATCTGTGCCAGCTACACGCACTAGTGAAACACCTTCCTCAGGTGCGAGTAGGCGACAGAGCCTGCAGCGGTATTTCGGCGCGCCTAATGAGGCTGTACGAATGTTGAGGCCAGGACAAGTACAGGCAATAGTAGATTGGGTTGCTGACAGTGCCTCCGGTTCCTTTACATTGTCTCCCACCCAGTCTCCTGATGAAAGTTCAGAGTTGGCACCTGCAGCCGATGTCCATCAGTCTTTCACCCTTGCAAATCAGCCAATCAGTCTGAGTCCCAAATCATGCAGTCTCTTCTGCTTTTTGATGACTCTGTTAGCAGGGTTTCCCAGGGCCATCCACCAAACCCTGCCCCAGAAGTGGAAGAGATTGTGTGCACCGATGCCCAACCACTTATGTTTCATGGGAAGGACCATCGCAGCACGTCTCGGATGATGACGAAACACAGGTGCCAACTGCTGCTGCTTTCGCCATTGTGCAGACCGACAAGGAGGGCAGGGGTGAAGACTGGGTGGAAGATGATGTGGAGGACGATGAGGTCCTTGACCCCACATGGAATCAACGTCATGCAGGTGACCAGTGTAGTTCGGAGGAAGAGGCGGTGGTCGCACAGAGCCACCAGCACAGTAGAAGAGGGAGCAGGTGCAAAACCTCGGTTAAAAAAACCCTTTTATTCCTTTTTTTATTTTTTTTTAAATATACACCGCATCATTCTCGAATCAATTGCGGCCTAACGTAGGTCCGGATTCGCCTCGATTCCCATCGTCCCATCCTTCGCACATCCGCCTCATCCAACCCACACCTGGCGGCCACAGTAGCCGCCCCGATGCGGAAGGAGTGGGAGGCGTAGGCGGAACCCTCCAAACCCATACAGTTTAAGCATTTTCGAAGAACCGCCCCAAATTGGAATCGTGACAGATTCGATCCATCACTATGTACCAACAAGGGGCCCCCCACTCCCGGTCTTACCCCCATAAATTCTCCTACCACCTTTACAGGGCACATGGCGCAACCCTGCAACCTATGCAGCGAGATCAGCACTCCAACACCCTTTTGATCCATCTTGGATTTCTTCAACCGCACCCACACCCTGTCAAACAAAACTTCAACGTCCCCCAACATTAACCCCCCCATCTCTTTTTTAGACGGGCTAACCAATTCACCAATACGAAACGCCCCAAAAAACGCTAATGAAAAAGCCGTTGCAAATAATAACCGCTCGTACCCGTCTCTGCACACCCCAACTAACTGCTCGCGTAAAGCTAAAACATTGGCAAAGGTAATAGGCCGCCTAGCATCCTTCGTCCTGTTTTCCTTGCGATATCCCTTCACCGCCTGCTTCACCCAAAAATCTTTTGTCCAATCCACAGTGCCCTGTAACTTGAACAAAAAGGCTAAACCTGCCAACCTTTTTTCTATAGCAGACACCGACCTGCCTTCCTCCATATTCCTGGACACGTAATACAGCACTAACAGCCTAACTTGTGACACATCTTGACCCACTCCTGATTCCAGCAGCAACTCACCCCACTCCTTCCACACCTTCTGGTACGCTAACCAAGACGACATACTCACCGATCGCTGAATCCATCCTGCGGCTACCCTAATGCCAAATCCAATATCCAGCCCGGGCAAGGAACACCCTCTTGTTGTGCCTCCGGTGTCAGAGCCCTGAATCTGTCCCACTGGAACCGAGACAAAGAATCAGCCAGCGTATTCTCCACCCCAGGAATATGTACCGCATAAAGAAAAACATTCAATTGCAGACAGCGCAACACTAACTGTCGCATCACCCGAATGACAGGTTGTGAAGACGCCGATATACTAATTCCGCTCTCGCTGCCAGGCTTCAGCTTCCCTTTGTCCCCAAAAAGCAATGCCTACAGGTTCACCTAGCCGATGGATCCCTTCCCCGTTCCAGCTTAATCACCTACGAAACTGGTCTCATCCCGGTCACCACTGATTCTGGTCATCGAGAACTTCTCTGCCTGGATATCATTCCTTCCCCCATGTTTCCTAGTATCTTGGGGCTCCCCTGGCTACAAGCACACGAACCCCTAATTAACTGGCGGACGAAGGAGGTTTCCTTCCCTTCCCAATACTGCGCCCAAAACTGCTTTGCTCCAAACCCCGCTACCTGTTCAGCTCTAGTACCAGTGCCCGATAACCTGAAACACGTACCACCTGTCTACCTCAAGTTCAAGGATGTCTTTGACAAACAACAGGCCGACCGCCTACCACCTCACCGGCCCTACGATTGCCCCATAGACCTCCTACCCGGGGCCGCGGTCCTTTCGGCCGTATCTTCCCACTATCTGAAACCGAGTTGAAAACTCTCAAGACCTACATCGACGAAAACGTAGCCAAACGATTCATCTGTCCCTCTTCCTCACTGGCTGGAGCTGGTATCTTCTTCGTTGAAAAAAAGGATGGCTCACCGAGGCCCTGTATCGACTACCGAGAAATTAACAAAATCACTATTAAAAACAGGTACCCACTTCCCCTCATCCCTGAATTGTTCCAGCGCTTCCGGTCGGCACAGATCTTTTCTAAACTTGACCTTCGCTGGGCTTACAATCTCATAAGGATCAGGGTGGGTGATGAGTGGAAGACCGATTTTAGATCAAGATTCGGTCACTACGAGTACCTCGTTATGCCATTCGGGCTCTGCAATGCCCCGGCCACATTCCAGCATTTGGTAAACGATATTTTCTGTAGATACCTAGATGACATTCTCATCTTCTCCGCCACTCCCGAGCTTCACCAGACACACGTCAGACTGGTCCTCACCATCCTTAGGCAACACAGGCTCTATCTCAAAGCGGAAAAATTTGAATTTGAGAAAACCACTGTGCAATTCTTAGGATTCATTATCACTACCAACGGGGTCGCAATGGACCCACAAAAGGTTCAAGCCATCCAGGACTGGACGGCTCCCAAGGACAAGAAGGGAGTCCAGAGGTTCATCGGGTTTGCCAACTTCTACCGACGCTTCATCGTTGGTTTCTCCTCCATTGTGGCCCCAATTACCCAGTTAACCCACCAACACAACCAGTTCCATTGGTCTCCCGAGGCCCAGGCGGCCTTCGCCCAGTTGAAAACCCTGTTCTCTTCCGCCCCAATCCTACGGCACCCGGATCCCGCACTGCCCTTTGTGCTGGAGGTGGATGCCTCCGAGACAGCTCTCGGGGCTATCCTCTCCCAGCGCCAGGGCGCCAAGGCCCTCCTTCACCCAGTGGCCTTTGCCTCTCGGAAATTGAGCCCTCCGGAGAGGAACTATGATGTGGGAGACAGGGAACTGTTGGCTATTAAGTTTGCCCTAGAAGAATGGCGGTATCTCTTGGAGGGGGCATCTCACCCTGTCATGGTCTGGACCAACCATAAGAACCTTGAATATCTGAGAACAGCCAAACGTCTCCGACCCAGGCAGGCCAGATCGGCCCTCTTCTTTTCAAGGTTCAACTTTCTTATTGCGTATAGACTGGGCTCCAAAAATGGAAAGTCGGATGCGCTCTCCCGCATGTTCCTAGAAACTACTCAGGAAACGGAACCCAGCACCATTTTGTCCCCCCAGAACTTTTGCTTAATCACTGAAGTAGATCTCATGACTGCCATCAAGACTGCCACCAACCAGTTCCCTGGTTGAACGTAACGACCTACTCTGGTCCGAGGGAAAAATTTTCGTCCCCCAAGGAACAAGGCCATTGGTACTCAAAACCTTCCATGATTACAAACTGGCAGGCCACTTCGGGTCCAAAAAGACCACCGAACTTATCTCCCGTTCATTTTGGTGGCCTGGCTGGAGACGAGATTGCAAGGACTATGTCGCCTCCTGCATTCCGTGCCAACGCAGCAAAGGCCCAAAGGCCAAATCATGGGGGCTACTAAAGCCTCTACCCATTCCTGAACGCCCATGGGTGGAGGTTTCTATGGATTTCATTGTGGAGTTACCCCCTTCAAAGGAATTCACCACCATCTTTGTCATTATCGACCGGCTCTCCAAAATGGCCCACTTCATACCTTTGGTTGGCACTCCTTCTGCTTCCACCACTGCTGATGTGTTTTTTAGGGAAATTGTGAGGCTGCATGGGGTACCCAAAAGCATCACCTCGGACAGAGGCACGCAGTTCACTTCAAGGTTCTGGAAAGAGTTGTGCAAGTCTTTGGAAATTAAGGTCTGCCTTTCCTCCGCATATCACCCTCAAAGCAATGGGCAGACGGAAAGAACCAACCAGACCTTAGAACAGTACCTCCGATGCTTCTGCTCTGATTCGCAAAGTGACTGGTCAACCCTGCTGCCATACGCTGAGTTTGCGTACAACAACTCTATCCACTCCGCCACCCAACAGACACCTTTCTGGGCGAACTTCGGCTTCCACCCCTCATTTCTTCCTGAATCACCCCCAGAAACTTCAGTCCCGGCAGCCCAGGACCGGGTGGAGTCTCTACAAGACAACTTCCAAAAACTACAGGAACTAATGCAAAGGGCCCAGGATGGGTACAGCAAATACTACAATAAAGGGAGGAAGGAGAATCCGGCTTATTGCGGAGGTTCCGGGCACTACCTTCGCACCTGCCCAATTAGGCCTAGTAAGTCCCTTCCCAAGCTTAACTTTAACTACCAGGTTTCCGGTCTGTCCCAAACTTACATTATCCTCTTTATCTCTTTGCAGTTAACGGGAAAGGAGGTCCGCCTCCCGGCCATAATTGATTCCGGGGCCTGCAGCTGCTTCTTGGATTCCTCCCTCGCTGCCCGGCTCCAGCTTCCCCTTGTCCCCAAGAAGCAGTGCCTCCAGGTTCACCTAGCCGATGGATCCCTTCCGCGCTCCGGCTTGATCACTTTTGAAACCAGCCCCATTCTCGTCACCACCGATTCTGGCCATAAGGAGTTCCTCCGCTTGGATATCATTCCGTCTCCCATGTTCCCCATCATCTTGGGGCTCCCTTGGTTGCAGGCACATGAACCCCTGATTAACTGGCGGACGAAGGAGGTCTCCTTCCCCTCCCAATACTGTTCCCAAAACTGCTCCTCCTCTACCCTGGCTTCCTGCTCGACCCTAGTACCAGTACCCGAAAGCCTGAAACACGTCCCACCTGTCTACCTGGAATTTAGGGACGTCTTTGACAAACAACAGGCCGACCGCCTGCCACCTCACCGACCCTATGACTGTCCCATAGATCTCTTGCCCGGTGCTGCGGTCCCTTTCGGCCGTATTTTTCCTCTGTCCGAAGCCGAGTTGGCAACTCTCAAAACCTACATTGATGAGAACCTGGCCAAAGGGTTCATCCGTCCTTCCTCTTCGCCAGCGGGAGCCGGCATCTTCTTTGTTGAGAAAAAGGACGGCTCACTGAGGCCCTGTATCGACTACAGAGAAATCAATAAAATTACCATGAAGAACAGGTACCCTCTTCCACTCATCCCCGAACTGTTCCAGCCTGTGCCTCCTGGTGCCGTTTGTTCCCTGTCTCACCTCCAGGGGGCAGATTGCGCCGGGTCGCAAGGGTGAACCGCTCTCAGCATCTCGGTCTCGGTAAGTACGTCTCTGATAACAGTGTAAAAAGATATAGCGACCCCGGTCGTCAATTTTACTATGGATACAATTAAATGTGATCCCTGCGTTTATCAAAATGCTGACACCTCTTGAAAAAGACGAGTAGACCGAGTGGTATTGTAAAGCAAATTCTCCCCACCCTAACCTAGGTATGGAGGCGGTAGTTAGATGGGTCTCCTGGAGACACAAGATAGAAACCCCATAAGATCTAACCATAGATAGTGCTGCAGCTCTTTTTCGTGGGTCACCCAATCCCCTAATATTCCAGGAACAACTTGCTTCCTGTTAACCTGTGTTGCGTAACTCATTAGTGGTTGTGAATTTTTATAGTTTCCACCGCAATCTTAATTCTTACTCCCATACACAATATTACCCTGTATTGCCAAGTGTGAGTTCCATTTTTTGATCAACCTTATCATGAAAAAGTGAATTTCTAGATAAAACTTGTGGAGTGTAAGAAATCAAATTTCTCAAGTGAATAGGTTTTTTTTGCGTTTTTTCCCCCCTCCAAACTCCGTCAAACATACTTTACCTCTCCGACTCAACCGTACATTCACATCTAAAAATATTACCATTCTGTTTGCATTCATCATTCGTTACCTCGCTAGGTTTGGCCGAGGGCCTTCTAATGTGACCTACCCATACACCCCTCATATGAAAGAATCTTAGTGTCCGTGCCATTGACTTGACCCCATCCTTAACCCCCCTATACCCCACACTCTCCATCCAACCCCCTCCCCCCAATAAGAAAAAACTCCTCCCCTTAAACCATCCTGCCGCACCCCAAACCCAAGGAAGTGCACCCCCATTTAACCTCTTCCCCCCATGCATTGCGTCACCCCTCCTTCCTCACCCCCCAAGGAGGGAGGGGGGGGGGGGACAGGGAAGCGACACAACAGCGCAAAAGAAAAAAGAGAAAAGAGAAAGAAAAAAAAAGGGGCAGGAGAAGGAGTTTACTTCCCCTCTCCTTTCCCTTAGTAAGTAAATAAAGAAAAAATTTACGCCGTGTGTCGCCACCCGCTCAAACTCCAGTGCCCCCAATCCCCCCCAAAAAGAGACCAGTCAGCAAATTAAATTGATCCTATACATCTAGAGTCATTCCATATATTTTGTTAACCATTCTTCAGCCCCTTCGGGGGAATCAAAAAAAATAGTCCCTCCAGGAGCCATTATTCTCAGTTTTGCTGGGTATAACAAAGCATATGTTAAGTTGGCTTGACGCAGGTTGCGTTTTATTTCCCCAAATTTAGCTCTCCTTCGTTAAAGGTCTGGCGAGTAGTCAGGATAAATAGACACCCTCATGCCTTTGAAAAATATATTTCCTAGTTCCCTTGCCTTCCTGATGATCGTAACTTTATCCTTAAAAAATAATAATTTTGCAAGAAAAGGTCTAGGAGGGGCACCAGATTGTGGGGGCCTAGAGGGAACCCTATGAGTTCTTTCCACTGCAAAGAGTGAAGGAAACGAATCCTGACCACATATTTCGATAAGCCACTTTTCCAAGAAACAGCAGGGTCTGCACCCTCAGAAAGATCTGGGAGGCCTAATATTCGAATATTTTTCCTTCTCATCCTGTTCTCTATTTCGTCCGTTTTGTTGATTTGTTTATTCAGGAGATTTTTTATTTCATTCAATTCACATTTCAAGGGTGCTAAATCATCTTCCACTAGGCTCATCCTGTCCTCAAGGGTTGTTGTCCTCCCTTGGACCTTCTGTAACTCTGTCCTTACATAAGCAAGTTCATCTCGAATAATTTTCAGTTGGTCATTCATCTCATTCAAAGAGGTTCTGCAGGTATTAATAGCCTCTAATACCTCTTTCAGGGAGGGCTCAGACCTTGCTGTACTATCAGGCCCCCTCTCACAAGCTGGTCCCTGGACTTCCTGACTCCGACATTGCTCCTCTGGTTCACCCCCTTCCACTACAGTCATCTGGGGGGTTAGCGTGTATCTCAAAAACTGCTAAACTGCAGAAAATGCTATTGGGAAAAAAGTGCTTTGCACTTAGATGCCTGGTCATGCAGGTTGTGCTCAGGTTGAGAACGTTTATGCCTCGCTTCAGGCTCTGATTGCACAGCATGCAAACCACTCGTGTCTTGTCATCAGCACATTGTCTGAAGAACTGCCATGCTAGGGAACTCCTTGGACCTGGCTTTGGTGTGCTTGGTCCCTTGCTGCGTTGGGCAGTAGCAGACGTACTGTCTAGGGGACGGATGCTCCGCTTTTGCACCCTGCTCCCTCTTCTGCTGTGCTGGTGGCTCTGTGCGTCCACCGCCTCTTCCTCCGAACTACACTGGTCACCTGCATGAGGTTGCTTCCATGTGGGGTCAAGGACCTCATCGTCCTCCACATCATCTTCCACCCAGTCTTCCTTCTTGTCGGTCTGCACAATGGCGAAAGCAGCAGCAGTTGGCACCTGTGTTTCGTCATCATCCGAGACGTGCTGCGATGGTCCTCCCATGTACTAATCATGAAACATAAGTGGTTGGGCATCGGTGCCACACTATCTCTTCCACTTCTGGGGCAGGGCTAGGTGGATGGCCCTGGGAAACCCTGCTAACAGAGTCATCAAAAAGCAGAAGAGACTGCTGCATGATTTGGGGCTCAGACTGATTGGCTGATTTGCAAGGGGGTGAGGTGAAAGACTGATGGACATCGGCTGCAGGTGCCAACTCTGAACTTTCATCAGGAGACTGGGTGGGAGACAATGTAAAGGAACCGGAGGCACTGTCAGCAACCCAATCTACTATTGCCTGTACTTGTCCTGGCCTCAACATTCATACAGCCTCATTAGGCACGCCGAAATACCGCTGCAGGCTCTGTCGCCTACTCGCACCTGAGGAAGGTGTTTCACTAGTGTGTGTAGCTGGCACAGATCGACCACGTCCTCTCCCTGCAACAGGAGCGCCACCAGCAGCACCACGACCCGGGCCACGTCCCCTTTTTGGTGATCTCCTCATATTTTCAAAATTTATGATCTCGCCCTAAATGGGCGTCTCTCCTTCAGGATTTTTTTTCGCTGTTTTTCACGGAAGATCTCTAAAATTAAGAAAATCGCAGCCCGGCCCTTTTAGCCCAAAATGGGTCCAAAATGACCAAATCGCACTACCGGCCCTTTTAGCCTAAAATGGGTCCAAAATGACCAAAATCGCACTGCCAGCCTTTTAGCCCAAAATGGCTCCAAAATGACCAAAATCGCACCCCCAGCCCTTTTACTGCAAACGCATATCGTCCTCGCATTGCCATTCTAGTGATGCAAGCATGATACACATTCACAGGGCATTTCCAATATGCACTCCATAGCACGCAGTTTGCGATGGGAAATGTGCATATGTGAATGCAGCCTCATTGTTTGACACCCCAAGCAGATGTTTTTTTTTTCCAAGTGACAAAACGTGCACAGAAAATACATGCATTTCAGACATGTGCTGTGCTCCCTGCCCCCCTCTCTCTCTCCCTGCCCCCCTCTCTCTCTCTCTCCCTGCCCCCTCCCTATCTCTCCCTGCCCCCTCTCTCTCACCCTCCCTGCCCCCTCCCTCTCTCTCTCCCTGCCCCCTCCCTCTCTCTCTCCCTGCCCCCTCTCTCTCTCTCTCTCTCCCCCTGCCCCCTCCCTCTCTCTCTCTCCCTGCCCCCCCTCTCTCTCTCTCTCCCTGCCCCCCTCCCCCTCTCTCTCCCTGCCCCCTCCCCCTCTCTCCCTCTGCCCCCTCCCCCTCTCTCTCTTCCTGTCCCCCTCCCCCCTCTCTCTTCCTGCCCCCTCCCCCCTCTCTCTCTCCCTGTCCCCCCTCCCTCTCTCTCCCTGTCCCCCTCTCTCACTCTCCCTGCCCCCCTCTCTCTCTCTCCCTGCCCCCCCCTCTCCCTACACCCAATAATCCCATTATGAGGGGTTCCCACCAACCATGTGCTGAGTTCACGGGTATATGTACACCCACTCAACCCATTATGACTGGTTCTCATCATTCCTATGACGAATTCCCAGGTCTGTAGACCAGCTCTGCCCATTATGAGGGGTTCCCACTAGAGTTGAGCGGACACCTGGATGTTCGGGTTCGGGACCGAACTTGACCCGAACTTGACCCCGAACTCCGAACCCCATTGAAGTCAATGGGGACCCGAACTTTTGAAGACTAAAATGGCTGTAAAAAAGTCATGGAAAGGGCTAGAAATGTTGTTAAGAGCATGGCAAGTGATCTGCAAACAAATGTGGATAGGGAAATAACTTAAAATAACATAAAAAAATAAAAAATGTAAATAAAAATGTAAATACCCCAGAACACGCACTTTCTGGAAAAATGATTCAATTTAATGGATAAGATAGTGGGAAAATAAAATACTTGGAATTTTAAAAAATGAAAAAATTATAATCTTGACCTAGGAGGACGAGGTCCATATGGAGTAGGAGGTTGAGGTGGCGGTGGATGTGGCGGTGTAGGTGGAAGCGGCGGTGGAGGAGGACGAGGTAGCCAACACTGGTTCAAAAATACAACAATGGCTGGGTAAGGCTAGTGGTGAATGATGTGCCGAATTCTGTCCCCCGTCGCATAGTGTCCGCCCTGTACTGCGCTTGCTCAGTACGTAGGACAAGGGGATTTTGAAACTCTCCGAAGACGATGCGCGGTGACTCCAGGTTCAAGCCACATCATCCGAGGTTAAAGCCTAGCCAAGCGGGCCTGTGAGGGGCCCTGTTACTATGTGCTACCGTATGTCCACTTGGATGGTGGGGCTTGAACCTGCACTCACTGCCCAGGCGACGTTCATCTTTGGAGATTTTGTGAATCTCCTTGTCCTCCGTCTTGCACAAGCACTGCGCCTGCACAGTAAGTGGCCGGACACTAGCCGATGGCCAGACAGTTTTTGTCAGAACACCGGTATACGTGTCTATTCTGCACAAGGTACGGACAAGTCCTGTGGGATCCATGCCTGGTTCATTTTAATGAACGTGAGCTTGTCGACATTGGCTCTGGACAGGCGGCTGCGCTTGTCTGTGACAACGCCCCCTGCCCTGCTAAATACACGTTCAGATAATACACTGGCTGCAGGGCAGGCCAGCACCTCCAAGGCGTAAAGGGCAGGCTCAGGCCATGTGTCCAATTTGGAGACCCAGAAGTTGAAGGGGGCAGACCCGTCATTCAGTACGTGTAGGCGTGTGCACACATACTGCTCCACGATGTTGGTGAAATGCTGCCTCCTACTAAGACGTTCCATCTCAGCTGGTAGTGCTGGTTGTTGTGGCGTGCTGACAAAGCTTTTCCACATTTCGGCCATGCTAACCCTGCCTTCCGAGGTGCTGGCGGTGCCCCGGCTGCGTTGGCGACCTCTTCCTTCTCCTCTGCCTTCGCCTTGTGCTTCCACCGTACCCCCGCTGCCAAGTGGGAATGCCACCAGCAGCGCGTCTACCATTGTGCGCTTGTACTCGTGCATCTTACGATCACGCTCCAGTGAGGTAATTAAGGACGGCACGTTGGGGGGGCGTGGCCAAGACCGGCATGTGAGAGGACACACTTCTCACAGCTCCTGCTTGATCCGTACTCTGATCCTTCCCCGGCAGCTACAAACCTGCTTTTTTCGGTCACCCAGCTGGCTACCGACCTGCAGCCCCTCCCGGACCCACCACCGGCCCTTTGCACCCGGGGGAAAACCCGACGAGGCCCGCCACAGATGACGGGACCGCATGCCCAAGATGGCGCCGCAGCGTCGGCGGCCTTTTCACAGTGCACTCCACGGACGGCTGACAGGCTCAAAGGAGAAGGCAGCAAGAAGGACCAAAAGTCTCAGGGTAAGGAACAATACCGGGACATGCTGTTTTACACACAAAAACTACAGGGCCCGGGGGCCACGCTAGCCTTGGAAGACACACAGAGGCCTGAAGGAAGGGAGCTGTTTACACAAGCAGAATGGGGCCAGGACACTGATAGCAACACAGGCCTCAGCCATGAGGATGCTGGTCACCCGCCCTCCCCCCCTCATACAGCAGATGGTGAGGAACCCCTGGAGCAACCTACACTAGCAACGATCTTAAAAGCTGTACAGCTATGCACAGCATCTGTGAATGATATGAAAGTGCAACTTGGGAGCATGAGAGAAGAGGTCTCATTTATAAGGCAAGATCTGCAAAATCTGAGAGAAAGGGCCACCGCTGTGGAGTGCAGAGTCAGCGATATTGAGGATAAATTACCCCCCTTAGTGCGGGAGGCCAGGGCTGCACATAGACTGGCGCAAGATACATACAACAGAGCTGAGGACTCCGAGAATCGCTTACACAGGAACAATGTGCGTATTGTTGGTTTGCCTGAGAAATCAGAGGGCAGAGACCCCACTACATTTGTGGAAAACTGGCTGGTTGAGATCTTTGGCAGGGATTCTTTCTCCCCATTTTACACAGTGGAAAGGGCCCACAGAGTACCAGGTAGGCCCCCCCCACAGGGGGCTCCCCCCAGATCCATGCTGGCCCAGCTGTTACACTACAGAGACAGAGAGGCAATCCTGCGCTGCGCACGAGAAAAGGCGAACGTCAAGTTTAATGGTGTCCGGGTGTCATTCTACCCGGACTTCTCAGCTGAAGTCCAGAAGGCCAGAGCAAAATTTGGAGAGGTGAAGAAACGCCTGAGGGCCCTGCAACTACCATACGCCATGCTGTATCTGGCAAAACTAAGAGTGACTGCAGATGGTCACGCACCATTTTTTGATTCGGCCAGGGAAGCGACAACCTGGCTTGACCATAACGAACAAGCCTTGCGCCACCGCCGTGCTGAGGCAGAGGGTGACAATGCTGCATTAAGGCATTAACATGTTACAGCAATAATTGCAGGACTAGTTGGATGAATCTTGTTATGATAGTAACATTGGACACCCAGGTGCCCACTTATTTTTCTCCTAGTTGCCGGGGAACACTGTTACCATGTTTAAAAAGCGAGGAAGAGAACTGTGAATTTCTGAGATGCATGCACCCTCCCGTATGCCGAAAGGGGGTAAGTGGTTTCCTGCAGGGATACAGCAGAATTGTATTGCTGCTCCACCATCCGGCAGGACATGTATGAGAAGGTTGGCCATGTGGGCGAAGTTTGAAATGAGGCGTACCAAGATGGGGGCCTCGAGATCCTTATGTAACCTGAGAAACACCCACAGGTCTCGGGTACAACGAGCACAGTCAAAAGGTTTGGTACACGGCCCAGTTGGGCTGGTATGCAGTTTGAAGCATAC
>JAQSEC010004143.1:1950786-1994483 GCA_028564925.1 Lithobates sylvaticus
TAGCAGCTAAGGATGAGCCCGGTGTTCGATTCGAACCCATGTTCGAATCGAGTACCGGGTGTTCGCTCGCTCGGCGAGCCCAGAACTATTGGGGCCGCTCGCATCAAATTCGTGTGATGCGAGCGGCCCCGCAATGCATTGCGGCCCGCGCAGTGCAATGCTGGCTGATGATTGGCCAAGCATGCACTGTGACCCCGCATGCTTGGCCAAGCACAGCGCCGGCAGCGAGGAGAGCCATAATTGGCTACAGGCAGGATGCCTGTAGCCAATTATAGCTCAGGGGCTTTAGTACACGCCCCACGGTATAAGAGGCCGCCGCGCCGGCGGCCTCGCATATTATGTTTCAGACAGTGTCAGCGTGTCAGTGTGCTGCTGACTGCTGACAACAATATGTGCTTTATTTCTGGGGATATGTGTGTGCATGCTGTTAGAACAGCATTGCAGTATCACATCTGGGGGGTGTCTATAGTATGCCTGTGAAGGGGGCAGGTTTCCTGTGCTTAAAACTTTCCCTGCAAAAAAGTGTCATTTTTGCAGGAAAAAAGCTATTTAAAATCACTCGCGGCTAATGAATTGATGGCTCCTGTAACACAGAGAACTGTCATTCATTAATAAAAAAAAAAAAAAAAAAGCGTAGGGGTCCCCCCAAATCAATAACCAGGCCCTTCAGGTCTGGGATGGATATTAAGGGGAACCCCAGCCAAAAAAAAAAAAAAAAAAAAATGGCGTAGGGTCCCCCTCAAAATCCATACCAGACCCTTGAGGTCTGGTATGGATTTTAAGGGGAACCCTAGCCAAAAAAAATGGCGTGGGGTCCCCCTCAAAATCCATACCAGACCCTTATCCGAGCACGCAACCTGGCAGGCCGCAGGAAAAGAGGGGGGGACGAGAGCGGCCCCCCCTCTCGCCTGAACCGTACCAGGCCACATGCCCTCAACATTGGGAGGATGCTTTGGGGGTCTAAGACCCCTAAAGCACCTTGTCCCCATGTTGATGAGGACAAGGGCCTCTTCCCCACAACCGTGCCCGGTGGTTGTGGGGGTCTGCGGGCGGGGGGCTTATCGGAATCTGGAAGCCCCCTTTAACAAGGGGACCCCCAGATCCCGCCCCCCCCCCCTGTGTGAAATGGTAAGGGGGTACAAAAGTACCCCTACCATTTCACCAAAAAAGTGGCAAAAATGGTAAAAATGACAGGAGACAGTCTTTGACAATTCCTTTATTAAAATCTTCTTTCTTCTTTCTTCATCCTTCGGTTTCTTCATCTTCTCCTTCCTTCATCTTCTTCCATCTTCTTCTTCCATTTTCTTCTTCCTCCGATCCGCTTCTTCTTGCGCTGGTCTTCTCGTCCTTCTCGTCCGGCATCTTCTTCCGTCGGCGTCGGTGTCTCTGTCTCTTCTTGGGCCGCTCCGCGCAATGGGAGGCTCCCGCTGTGTGAGGCTCCGCTCCGTCTGACAGGTCTTTTATAATGGAGGGCACCTGGTGACCCCGCCCCCTCTGACGCACAGGGACGTCATGGGGAATTCCATGATGGCTTTCCCCATGACGTCAGAGGGGGGCGGGGTCACCAGGTGCCCTCCGTTTTAAAAGACCTGTCAGATGGAGCGGAGCCTCACACAGCGGGAGCCTCCCATTGCGCGGAGCGGCCCAAGAAGACACCGACACCGACACCGACGCCGACGCCGACGGAAGAAGATGCCGGACGAGAAGGACGAGAAGACCAGCGCAAGAAGAAGCAGATCGGAGGAAGAAGAAAATGGAAGAAGAAGATGGAAGAAGATGAAGGAAGGAGAAGATGAAGAATCCGAAGGATAAAGAAAGAAGAAAGAAGATTTTAATAAAGGAATTGTCAAAGACTGTCTCCTGTCATTTTTACCATTTTTGCCACTTTTTTGGTGAAATGGTAGGGGTACTTTTGTACCCCCTTACCATTTCACACAGGGGGGGGGGCCGGGATCTGGGGGTCCCCTTGTTAAAGGGGGCTTCCAGATTCCGATAAGCCCCCCGCCCGCAGACCCCCACAACCACCGGGCACGGTTGTGGGGAAGAGGCCCTTGTCCTCATCAACATGGGGACAAGGTGCTTTAGGGGTCTTAGACCCCCAAAGCATCCTCCCAATGTTGAGGGCATGTGGCCTGGTACGGTTCAGGCGAGAGGGGGGGCCGCTCTCGTCCCCCCCTCTTTTCCTGCGGCCTGCCAGGTTGCGTGCTCGGATAAGGGTCTGGTATGGATTTTGAGGGGGACCCCACGCCATTTTTTTTGGCTAGGATTCCCCTTAAAATCCATACCAGACCTCAAGGGTCTGGTATGGATTTTGAGGGGGACCCTACGCCATTTTTTTTTTTTTTTTTGGGGTTTCCCTTAATATCCATCCCAGACCTGAAGGGCCTGGTTATTGAATTTGGGGGGACCCCTACGCTTTTTTTTTTTCATTTTTTTTTATTTTTTTTTTTTATTTTTTATCAATGACTTTTTTTTATGAATGAGTTTCAATGAATCACTGTTCTCTGTGTTACGGGAGCCGTGAATTAACATTAGCCGCGAGTGATTTTAAATAGCTTTTTTACTTTCAAAAATGACACTTTGCGCAGAGACAGTTCTAAACAAGGGAAACATGCGACCCTTTACAGGCCACCTATAGACACCCCCCAGGTACGAAATTTAAAGGAATATTACACTTTTATTGTTTCAATTTAAGCATTATTAAAATCACTGCTCCTGAAAAAACGGCCGTTTTTAAAAGAAATGTTTGCATTGATACATGTCCCCTGGGGCAGGACCCAGGTCCCCAAACACTTTTTATGACATTAACATGCATATTAGCCTTTAAAATGAGCACTTTAAAATACGAACGTTCGCATCCATTATAACTAATAGGGTTCTAAAGCTCGCACGGACTTTAGGTCCGTTCGCGGGTTCTGGTGCGAGCCGAACGGGGGGGTGTTCGGCTCATCCCTAATCACAAACTGGCAGGCCACTTCGGGTCCAAAAAGACCACCGAATTCACCACCATCTTTGTCATTATCGACTGCCTCTCCAAAATGGCCCACTTCATACCTTTGGTTGGCACTCCTTCTGCTTCCACCACTGCTGATGTGTTTTTTAGGGAAATTGTGAGGCTGCATGGGGTACCCAAAAGCATCACCTCGGACAGAGGCACGCAGTTCACTTCAAGGTTCTGAAAAGAGTTGTGCAAGTCTTTGGAAATTAAGGTCTGCCTTTCCTCCGCATATCACCCTCAAAGCAATGGGCAGACGGAAAGAACCAACCAGACCTTAGAACAGTACCTCCGATGCTTCTGCTCTGATTCGCAAAGTGACTGGTCAACCCTGCTGCCATACGCTGAGTTTGCGTACAACAACTCTATCCACTCCGCCACCCAACATACACCTTTCTGGGCGAACTTCAGCTTCCACCCCTCATTTCTTCCTGAATCACCCCCGGAAACTTCAGTCCCGGCAGCCCAGGATCGGGTGGAGTCTCTACAAGACAACTTCCAAAAACTACAGGAGCTAATGCAAAGGGCCCAGGATGGGTACAGCAAATACTACAATAAAGGGAGGAAGGAGAATCCGGCTTTCAAGGTCAACGAAAAAAGGTCTGGCTGTCTTCCACCAACTTAAAATTACCCGTTCCTTCCCACAAATTGGGGCCGAAGTTCATCGGCCCATTCAAGATAAAAAGGGTCGTGAACCCTGTGGCCTTTGAACTCGAGCTACCCCAGTGCTATAGGATCCATCCGGTCTTTCACGCCTCCTTGTTGAAGCCCGTCACTCCCAGTCCCTTCCCTGGCAGGGAAGAACCACCTCCACCACCTATTCTAGTTGAGGGCGAAAAGGAGTTTGAGGTGGAGGAAATTTTGAACTGCAGGAAAATGGGCAGACAGCTTCAGTACCTAATCAGGTGGAAGGGTTACCCCCCTGAGGACAATTCGTGGGAACCTTCAAGGAACCTGCACGCCCCACGCTTAATTCGGGCCTTTCACCAAACTCATCCAGAACTGATGGCCAGTTTGGGTGTCCAGAGGCCACCCCTCGGGGGAGGGCACTATCAGGAGAGCGGCGCCGGACGGCCGGCCCGCTCTCTAGTGCGCATGCGCGGGGGCTCAGCGCTCCGGCGCATGCGCACTCGCGGCTCGGCGGTCCGGCGCTCGCGCATGTGCACTAGCGCACACCTGGCGGCAATGACGCGCAATTAGCGTCATTCTGGCGCCTATTTAAAGCTGCCTGACGCACAGGCACCTTGCTGGTCTGTCTCTCCAGCTTAGTGTCTGTGTGTCCTGTGTCCCCAAAGTTACCTGATCTGTTCCTACTGTTGCCTGACCCGGATTGCCTGACGTTCCTGACTTTCTCCTGTGTTTGACCCCCTGGCCTGTTTAAACGACCCTGCTGCTGCTGCCTCTGTGTTTGACCCGGATCTCCTGACGTTGCTGATGCCCCCTGTGTTTGACCCTCTGGCCTGCCCTACGGACTTTGCTGAACTCTCCTGTGTTTGACCCTCTGGCCTGCCCTACGGACTTTGCTGATACCTCCTGTGTTTGACCCTCTGGCCTGCCCTACGGACTTTGCTGATACCTCCTGTGTTTGATCCTCTGGCTTGCCTGCTGAACTCTCCTGTGTTTGACCCTCTGGCTTGTCCACGCAATCTCTGCCGGATCTCCCAGTGTTTGTACCCCAGCCGGGCGTTTGGTACCTGCCTCCTTACTCTGCCATCTGCCGGCCTGCCCGGGCCAGGTCATTACCACCTCCGGTCTCCCTACCAGTTCTGCTTACGTGTCGGAGGTGACCTGTGCCTCCTGGTGCCATTTGCTCCCTGTCCCATCTCCAGGGGGCAGACTGCGCTGGGTCGCAAGGGTGAACCGCTCTCAGCATCTCGGCCTCGGTAAGTACATCTCTGACACTCCCTGCTGCTGCGGCCAGAGGCGGAGGTGGGTGGACTCAGGGCGCTGTTGCTAGACGCGAGGCGGGGAGGCCCTAGCAACCCATTCAGCAATGTTCATTACTGCGGCTGTGTGTCCTTATTTCATTCCGGGACACTGTATTGTCCCGGAATGAAGGTGCCCAGGACACGGGACACAGATATTAATTAAGGGACAATCCCGGGAAATCCGGGACATGTGGGCACCCTAGGGGGCAGGCTTTTATGGGGCCCCATCAGGTAGGCTGCATGGGGCCCTGTGATTTCTAACAGCAGCTCTGTCAATACCAGCAATTACCCCTCTGCATTGGGTCCAGTTTCCACAACAATAGCCTCCCAGAATTAAAGGCAGTTCCTGCTAAACCAGCAAATTGAAATCCGTCTATGGCCGGCTTAAAGTAGGTTCTGAGCAGTCTGACTGCATGTCATTAAATATTATCCTCCTGATGTTCTGAAGTACTCTATGTTCAATTTCGAATTTTAGATCGATATTTCTTCTATTGTGCTGTCCCAAAAAAGAAATTGTAGTGACATTTTTTTTTCCCAATAGCATTTTCTGCAGTTTAGCAGTTTTTGAGATAAACGCTTTACATACTGTGGGTGTATTCTGCTATTGGAAAAACATTGCAAAAAAATTTAATTTTGTTGCGATTTGTGCATTTTTTTTCCAATAGCATTTTCTGCATGTTCATACACGCTTTAGACACTGTACGTGTATTCTGCTATTGACAAAAAATAAAATATTTCAGTGCTTTGTGCAGGAGTGTGACATACAATCGATCAATATTTCTTCCAATTTTGCAGTCCCAAAAAAAAAATTGTAGTGCCATTTTTTTTTCTTAATAGCATTTTCTGCAGTTTAGCAGTTTTTGAGATACACGCATATTTCAAGATATTGCAAAAACACCCATTTAGGGCTAGATCATAAATTTTGAAAATATGAGGAGATCATCAAAAAGGGGACGTGGCCGGGTTGTGGTGCTGCTGGTGGCGCTCCTGTTGCAGGGAGAGGACGTGGTCGATCTGTGCCAGCTACACGCACTAGTGAAACACCTTCCTCAGGTGCGAGTAGGCAACAGAGCCTGCAGCGGTATTTCGGCGCGCCTAATGAGGCTGTACGAATGTTGAGGCCAGGACAAGTACAGGCAATAGTAGATTGGGTTGCTGACAGTGCCTCCGGTTCCTTTACATTGTCTCCCACCCAGTCTCCTGATAAAAGTTCAGAGTTGGCACCTGCAGCCGATGTCCATCAGTCTTTCACCTCACCCCCTTGCAAATCAGCCAATCAGTCTGAGCCCCAAATCATGCAGCAGTCTCTTCTGCTTTTTGATGACTCTGTTAGCAGGGTTTCCCAGGGCCATCCACCTAGCCCTGCCCCAGAAGTGGAAGAGATTGTGTGCACCGATGCCCAACCACTTATGTTTCATGATGAGTACATGGGAGGACCATCGCAGCACGTCTCGGATGATGACAAAACACAGGTGCCAACTGCTGCTGCTTTCGCCATTGTGCAGACCGACAAGAAGGGCAGGGGTGAAGACTGGGTGGAAGATGATGTGGAGGACGATGAGGTCCTTGACCCCACATGGAATCAACGTCATGCAGGTGACCAGTGTAGTTCGGAGGAAGAGGCGGTGGTCGCACAGAGCCACCAGCACAGCAGAAGAGGGAGCAGGGTGCAAAAGCGGAGCATCCGTCCCCTAGACCAGCCCTCAAAAATTACACTCGCACACTCGCATTTTGCGAGTGATTTTTGAGGGCTGGCGAGGAGAAGAGAGGAGAGCCGCCTCTGGGAGATCACAGCAGGGAACATCACTGCTTTCGTTTCATCATAAGCTGTGTGTTCCCCCGCCGCGCGCCGTCACATAAGCCCCTCCCCTTTTCCGGGACTTTGATAGACAGATCACCCGTCCAATCCTAGGACGGGTGACATGTATCAAAGTTCCCCGACAAGGGGAGGGGCTTATGTGACGGCGCGCGGCGGGGGAAGACACAGCTTATGATGAAACGAAAGCAGTGATGTTCCCTGCTGTGATCTCCCAGAGGTGGCTCTCCTCTCTTCTCCACAGGTAGGCAGCACATGGGGGACACAGGCTGCACATGGGGGGGGGGACACAGCCTGCATATAGGGGGGGGACACAGCCTGCACATGGGGGGGGACACAGCCTGCACATAGGGGGGGGGGGGGGACACAGCCTGCACATAGGGGGGGGACACAGCCTGCACATGGGGGGGGGCAGGCTGCACATGGGGGACACAGGCTGCACATGGGGGACACAGCCTGCACATGGGGGACACAGCCTGCACATGGGGGACACAGGCTGCACATGGGGGACACGGGCTGCACATGGGGGACACGGGCTGCACATGGGGGACACGGGCTGCACATGGGGGACACAGGCTGCAGGGGGGGGGGGGACACAGGCTGCACATGGGGGACACAGGCTGCACATGGGGGACACAGGCACATGGGGGACACAGGCTGCACATGGGGGGGGGACACAGGCTGCACATGGGGGGACACAGGCTGCACATGGGGGGGGACACAGGCTGCACATGGGGGGGGAGGCTGCAAATGGGGGTGACACAGGCTGCACATGGGGGGGGGGGGGGGACACAGGCTGCATTAACATTAAAGTTGTTAATATTTTTATAACTTAATTGCATAAAACATTAAAGGTGTCATTTAATGAGATAATTTGAGGGCGGGTTTAGGGGCGGGGCAGGGTAGGGGTTGGGCGGGGCAACTGGTGGCGAGTAACCCTTGAGGCCTGGCTAGTAGCTCAGGACTTGAAATTTTGAGCCGTGCCCTAGACAGTACGTCTGCTACTGCCCAACGCAGCAAGGGACCAAGCACACCAAAGCCAGGTCCAAGGAGTTCCCTAGTGTGGCAGTTCTTCAGACAATGTGCTGATGACAAGACACGAGTGGTTTGCATGCTGTGCAATCAGAGCCTGAAGTGAGGCATAAACGTTCTCAACCTGAGCACAACCTGCATGACCAGGCATCTAAGTGCAAAGCACGAGATGCAGTGGAGTAGACACCTCAAAAAACAAGAAAGGTCTCTGGCTCCTCCTGCTTCCTCTTCTGCTGCAGTCTTGGCCTCTTCATCCACCTCTGTAGTGACAGTGGCACCTGCCAACCCGCAAACGGAGGATCTGCCAGCAACACTACCACCTGAGTCACCAACCATCTCCACAATGTCCCATGGAAGCATTCAGCTCTCTATTTCCCAAACACTGGAGCGGAAGAGGAAGTACCCCCCTAGCCACCCGCGATCCCTGGCCCTAAATGCCAGCATTTCAAAATTCCTCGCCTTTGAAATGCTGTCATTCCGTCTGGTGGAGACGCAGAGTTTTAAAAGGCTGATGTCATTGGCTGTCCCACAGTACGTCGTGCCCAGCCGCCACTACTTTTCCAGACAAGCTATCCCTTCCCTGCACAACCAAGTGGGGGACAAAATCAGGTGTGCACTGCGCAACGCCATCTGTGGCAAGGTCCACCTAACTACGGATGCGTGGACCAGTAAGCACGGTCAGGGATGTTATATCTCCCTAACAGCACACTGGGTAAATGTAGTGGCGGCTGGGCCTGAGGCGGATAGCAGTTTGGCGCATGTCCTTCCACCACCGAGGATTGCAGGGCACTTCAGTTTGCCTCCTGTTGCTAACGCCTCCTACTCCGCTTTAGGGTTGCCACCTTTTCTTCAAGCCAAACCCGAACACTTTAGAGGCGCACGGCATGGCACCCCAACCGCGGTGCTATTTTGCAGCGATTGTCACCCGACAAATCGCGGGAAAATCACGTAAACAGAATTGTGGGATGCCTGTGGGATGCCTTTGTGATTGGGGTGCCATTATCCCCATTCTCTCCTATTACAAATCTCATTTCCCTACCAGCACAAATCCTCCTCCTTCCAATACCCCCATGGCAGCCGACAGGGGGTATCACGGGGCCCCAGTACACAGGGGGATCCAGACAGCAGAGGGTTCGGAGTGGGGGACAACTACAGAGGAGGGGGGACAATTACAGAGATTGATGGGGGAAATTACAGAGGAGGGGTGCAAATACAGAGGAGGGGTAATTACAGAGCTAGGGGGCAAATACAGAGATAGGGAACAATTACAGAGGAAGAGGAGTGCAAATACAGGAAGAGGGGGTGACAATTACAGAGGAGGGGAGACAATTACAGAGGAGGGGAGACAATTACAGAGGAGGGGAGACAATTACAGAGGAGGGGAGACAATTACAAAGGAGGGGAGACAATTACAGAGGAGGGGGGGTGCAAATACAGAGGAAGAGGATGCAAATACAGGAGGAGGGGGTGGCAAATTACAAAGAAGGGGGGGGGGGCAATTACAGAGATGGGGAGACAATTACAGAGGAGGGGAGACAATTACAGAGGAGGGGAGACAATTACAGAGGAGGGGAGACAATTACAGAGGAGGGGGGGTGCAAATACAGAGGAAGAGGATGCAAATACAGGAGGAGGGGGTGGCAAATACAGTGGAGGGGGTGGCAAATACAGTGGAGGGGGGGCAAATACAGTGGAGGGGGTGGCAATTACAGTGGAGGGGGTGGCAATTACAGAGGAGGGGGAGACAATTACAGAGGAGGGGGTGCAAAATACAGGAGGAAGAGGATGCAATTACAGAGGAGGGGGGACAATTACAGAGGAGGGGGTGCAAATTACAGAGAAGGGGAACAATTACAGAGGAGGGGGTGCAAAAAAATACAGGAGGAGGGGGTGACAGATACAGGAGGAGGGGGTGACAAATACAGGGGGGGGGGGGGACAATTACAGAGGAGGGGGTGCAAATTACAGAGAAGGGGAACAATTACAGAGGAGGGGTGACAAATACAGGAGGAGGGGGTGACAAATACAGGAGGAGGGGGTGACAAATACAGGAGGAGGGGTGGCAATTACAGAGAAGGGGAGCAATTACAGAGGAGGGGAGACAATTACAGAGGAGGGGAGACAATTACAGAGGAGGGGGGGGGGTGCAAATACAGAGGAAGAGGATGCAAATACAGGAGGAGGGGGTGGCAAATACAGAAGGAGGGGGTGACAAATACAGACGAGGGGGGACAATTACAGAGAAGGGGAACAATTACAGAGGAGGGGGGGTGCAAATACAGAGGAAGAGGATGCAAATACAGGAGGAGGGGTGGCAAATACAGAGGAGGAGGATGCAATTACAGACGAGGGGGGACAATTACAGAGAAGGGGGGACAAATAAAGAGGAGGGGGTGACAAATACAGGAGGAGGAGGGGGTGGCAAATACAGGAGGAAGAGCATGCAATTACAGAGGAGGGAGGACAATTACAGAGGAGGGGGGACAAATACAGACAAGGGGGTGCAAATACAGACAAGGGGGGGAAATTACACAGAAGGGGAACAATTACAAAGGAGGGGTGACAAATACAGGAGGAGGGGGTGACAAATACAGAGGAAGAGGAGACAATTACAGGAGGAGGGGGTGACAAATACAGGAGGAGGGGGTGGCATATACAGAGGAGGAGGTGACAATTACAGAGGAGGGGGTGACAAATCCTGGAGGAGGAGGGGGTGGCAAATACAGGAGGAGGGGGGAAAACACAGAGGAGTCAAAACATAAGAGAGAGGCGACAGGCAGCTGCTGGTGCAGAAGTTTTTAATAAAATAAATGCTTAAAAACAATCCACTCACTCTGCATGTCAGAGCTGTATATGTCAGTCTGTGAAGTCGGCTGTCCCATCCTCCCCTCCAATCAACGCTGCTGTTATCACTGGAGGAAACAGAGAGCCACGGGAAACTCATGTGAACTGTCAGCCTCTGATGATGGAGGCGTGGTTAAGCCTCCGGAACGCTCTGATTGGTCACAGCATCCCAGGCTGACGGCTCACTGCAGTCTCCCCGCAGCTCTGTGTTATTGGCTTTCTCAAGCGATTCAGTAATAACAGCATTGTGGATTGGAGGGGAGGATGGGACAGCCGACTAAGTTCACAGACTGACAGTGAGTGGATTGTTTTTAAGCATTTACTTTATTAAAAACTTCTGCACCAGCAGCTGCCTGTCGCCTCTTTCTCTGTTTTCATTGCTCTGTATTTTGCTCCCCCTGCCCGCCGCTACAATCCCCCTGCTGTCCGGGTCCCCCTGTGTGCTGGGGCTTGTAAAAGGCGGCCCCATGGTAACCCCTGTGAGCTGGAAATGGTGTCCGGGTGTGAGGCAGAGGGAAACCCGGGCACAGCCTCCTAAACCCGTACTGTCCGGGTCAAAACCGGACAGGTGGCAACCCTACTCCGCTTCCTCATCCTCTACCGCCTCCTCATCCGGTCAGCGTAACACCTTCACCACCAACTTCAGCACAGCCAGGGCTAAACGACAGCAGGCAGTTTTAAAACTTTCCTGTTTGGGGGAAAAACCCCACACTGCGCAGGAGTTGTGGAGGGACATGGAACAACAGACCGATGAGTGGTTGGTGGCAGTGAGCCTCAAGCCCGGCCTGGTGGTGTGCGATAATGGGTGAAATCTTGTAGCAGCTCTGGGCCTAGGCGGTTTGACGCACATCCCTTGCCTGGTGCATGTGCTGAACTTGGTGGTCCAGAGGTTCCTTAAGAATTACCCCGATATGCCAGAGCTGCTGCAGAAAGTGCGGGCCGTCTGTGCGCACTTTCGGCGCTCTCACCCTGCTGCTGCACGCCTGTCAGCGCTGCAGCGTAACTTCGGCCTTCCCGCTCACCGTCTCATATGTGACGTGCCCACAAGGTGGAACTCCACCTTGCACATGCTTGCCAGACTGTGCGATCAGCAGCAGGCGATAGTGGAGTTTCAGCTGCAGAACGCACGCGTGAGTCGCTCTGCGGAACAGCATTACTTCACCGCCAATAACTGGGCCTCCATGCGAGACCTGTGTGCCTTGTTGCACTGTTTCGAGTACTCCACCAACATGGCCAGTGCCGATGACGCCGTTCTCAGCGTTACTATCCCAGTTCTATGCCTCCTTGAAAAAACTCTTCAGGCGATGATGGAAGAGGATGTGGCACAGGAGGAGGAGGAAGAGGGTTCATTTCCAAGGCTTTCAGGGCAGTCATTTACAAGTGGCTACGAGGGTGGGTTCCTGCACCAACAAGCGCCAGGTACACAATTGTCCGGCAGCAAGGGCACAGTTCTGGAGGATGACGAGGTGGAGGATGAGGAGGAGATGGAGGAGGAGGAACCATGTTCACAGTAGGGTGGCACCCAGACCAGCTCATGTCCATCACTGGTGCGTGGCTGGGGGGATACAGAGGACACAGTCGATACACCTCCCACAGAGGACAGCTTTTCCTTGCCTCTGGGCAGCCTGGCACACATGAGCGATTACATGCTGCAGTGTCTCCGCAATGACCGCCGAGTTGCCCACATTTTAACTGGTGCTGATTATTTGGTGGCCACCCTGCTGGATCCCCGTTACAAGGACAACGTGCCGTCCTTAATTACCTCACTGGAGCGTGATCGTAAGATGCGCGAGTACAAGCGCACGCTGGTAGACGCGCTGCTGGTGGCATTCCCACTTGGCAGCGGGGGTACTGTGGAAGCACAAGGCGAAGGCAGAGGAGAAGGAAGAGGTCGCCAACACATCCGGGGCACCGCCAGCACCTCGGAAGGCAGGGTTAGCATGGCCGAAATGTGGAAAAGCTTTGTCAGCACGCCACAACCAGCACCACCAGCTGAGATGGAATGTCTTAGCAGGAGGCAGCATTTCACCAACATGGTGGAGCAGTATGTGTGCACACGCCTACACGTACTGAATGACGGGTCTGCCCCCTTCAACTTCTGGGTCTCCGAATTGGACACATGTCCTGAGCTTGCCCTTTATGCCTTGGAGGTGCTGGCCTGCCCTGCAGCCAGTGTATTATCTGAACGTGTATTTAGCACGGCAGGGGGCGTTGTCACAGACAAGCGCAGCCGCCTGTCCAGAGCCAATGTGGACAAGCTCACGTTCATTAAAATGAACCAGGCATGGATCCCACAGGACTTGTCCGTACCTTGTGCAGAATAGACATGTATACCGGTGTTCTGACAAAAACTGTCTTGCAATCGGCTAGTGTCCGGCCACTTACTGTGCAGGCGCAGTGCTTGCGCAAAACGGAGGACAAGGAGATTCACAAAATCTCCAAAGATGAACGTCGCCTGGGCAGTGAGTGCAGGTTCCATCCCCACAATCCAAGTGGAAATACGGTAGCACATAGTAACAGGGCCCCTCACAGGCTCGCTTGGCTAGGCTTCAACCTCGGATGATGTGGCTTGAACCTGGAGTCACCGCGCATCGTCTTCGGAGAGTTTCAAAATCCCCTTGTCCTACGTACTGAGCAAGCGCAGTACAGGGCGGACACTATGCGACGGGGGACAGAATTCGGCACATCATTCACCACTAGCCTTACCCAGCCATTGTTGTATTTTTGAACCAGTGTTGGCTACCTCGTCCTCCTCCACCGCCGCTTCCACATCCACCGCCACATCCACCGCCACCTCAACCTCCTACTCCATATGGACCTCGTCCTCCTAGGTCAAGATTATAATTTTTTAAATTTCCAAGTATTTTATTTTCCCACTATCTTATCCATTAAATTGAATAATTTTTCCAGAAAGTGCGTCTTCTGGGGTATTCCCACCATATGTGCGGCATCGTGCTGTTGAGTTTCTGAGGTTCTTAATTACTTCCTGTACCTCTTCTGCTGAGAAGGGGGCCTCCAGCATTTTATTTAAATTTTTTATTTTTTTATGTTATTTTAAGTTATTTCCCTATCCACATTTGTTTGCAGATCACTTGCCATGCTCTTAATAACATTTTGTTGCCATTTGCAGCCCTCTAGCCCTTTCCATGACTTTTTTACAGCCATTTTAGTCTTTAAAAGTTCGGGTCCCCATTGACTTCAATGGGGTTCGGAGTTCGGGGTCAAGTTCGGTCCCGAACCCGAACATCCAGGTGTCCGCTCAACTCTAGTGGGAACCCCTCAAAATGGGCAGAGCTGGTCTACAGACCTGGGAATTCGTCATAGGAATGATGAGAACCAGTCATAATGGGTTGAGTGGGTGTACATATACCCGTGAACTCAGCACATGGTTGGTGGGAACCCCTCATAATGGGATTATTGGGTGTAGGGAGAGGGGGGGCAGGGAGAGAGAGAGAGGGAGGCAGGGAGAGTGAGAGAGGGGGACAGGGAGAGAGAAGGAGGGGGGACAGGGAGAGAGAGGGAGGGGGACAGGGGGAGAGAGAGGGGGGAGGGGGCAGGAAGCGAGAGAGGGGGACAGGAAGAGAGAGAGGGGGAGGGGGCAGGGAGAGAGAGGGGGAGGGGGGCAGGGAGAGAGAGGGGAGGGGGCAGGGAGAGAGAGGGGAGGGGGCAGGGAGAGAGAGAGGGGGCAGGGAGAGAGAGAGGGAGGGGGCAGGGAGAGAGAGAGGGGGCGGGGAGAGGGAGGGGGTAGGGAGGGAGAGAGAGAGGGGGCAGGGAGAGATAGGGAGGGGGCAGGGAGAGAGAGAGAGAGGGGGGCAGGGAGAGAGAGAGGGGGGCAGGGAGCACAGCACATGTCTGAAATGCATGTATTTTCTGTGCACGTTTTGTCACTTGGAAAAAAAAAACATCTGCTTGGGGTGTCAAACAATGAGGCTGCATTCACATATGCATATTTCCCATCGCAAACTGCATGCTATGGAGTGCATATTGGAAATGCCCTGTGAATGTGTATCGTGCTTGCATCACTAGAATGGCAATGCGAGGACGATATGCGTTTGCAGTAAAAGGGCTGGGGGTGCGATTTTGGTAATTTTGGACCCATTTTGGGCTAAAAGGCTGGCAGTGCGATTTTGGTCATTTTGGACCCATTTCTGCTAAAAGGGCCGATAGCGCGATTTGGTCATTTTGGACCCATTTTGGGCTAAAAGGGCCGGGCTGCGATTTTCTTAATTTTAGAGATCTTCCGTGAAAAACAGCGAAAAAAAATCGGGTGGCTTAAAATCAGCTGTTTCCACCTGAATACCGGGTTTGCCAGGGAATGGGGGAAGTACGGGTTTTGCAGAAGTGGTGGGCACCCAATCAGGATTGGCGAATTCTGCAGGAAGGACACTATGGGATCAACAGGCCTGCCTTTGTCTTCTTCTTGGTGGCAGCGGGACACTACTTGTGCTTGCCACCTCGCCAGCTTGAACTGCACTTATGGGACTCGCCACGTCACCACGTGATACTGCAGTGCTGGATGCTGGATGTACGTCCAGAGTGTACTAGGCCGCTGGTGCTTGGCAGTTCACCAGAAGGTATAGCGGCGCTAGTACTCTGCTCCATACGAGGGACCTGCGGTTCTTGCATCTCAACAACAGCAGAACAGTCTTTCTGACCGGGACGCGAGCGAGTGAAGACACACAAGTAAGTGCACCAACAGTACACTGACACCAGGCACACATTTCACCCCCCAGTCACCCCCAGATCACCCCGTGCCCCCCCAGTCACAGTGTCACTGATTGCAGTGGTCATTTATTTACTGATCACTGCATTTAGTGTCATTTGTGACTGTAAAAAGTATCCTTTAGGTCCAAGGTAGCCCCCTACTCCCCCTAATAAAGGTTTAACCCCTTGATTGCCCCCAGGTAACCCTTTCACCCCCTTTTGCCAGTGTCACTAAGCAATCGTTTTTCTGATCGCTGCATTAGTATCACTGGTGCCGCTAGATTTATACAGGTTCATAAATAGGTTTATAGGTCAGGTACCCCCATATACAACCTAAATAAAGGTTTTAACCCCCTGATTGCCCCTAGAGTTAACTCTTTCACCAGTGATCACTGTATAAGTGTCACTGGTGACGCTGGTTAGCCAGTTAGTTATTTAGTTATTTAGGTTCCCCGTCAGGTTTTTATATAGCGTCAGGTACCCCCATATATTACCTAATAAAGGTTTTAACCCCCTGATTGCCCCTAGTTAAACCTTTCACCAGTGATCACTGTATAAGTGTTACGGGTGATGCTGGTTAGTTAGTTTGTTTTTTATACTGTCAGGGCACCCGCCATTTATTACCCAACGATTTAACCCCCTGATCGCCCACCGGGTGATATCAATTAGGTTATACGGTCAAAGTGGAGATTACTGCCTCAGCTCCGGTGGAGGCTTGCTTCCACAGTGCCCCCAATTGTCAACCTTTTTTTTTTTCTAAGTATGAGCTTCAATGTAGGTAAGAGTGGTTGGGGAAATCATTGTTTTTTCCCCCTGTCTGTCCCTTTGCCCTTATGTTGCTGTGCCTGATCACCTTGCATTCATTGATTTATCTTTTTATAGATAATTTAATCCTGGAATTGCTCCTGATGAGTGGATGAACTCCATGAAACGCGTAGAGCGCTCTTATGCTACCACGTGCAAGCATGTATTTGAAATTCTCCCTGATCATATATTTTATCTACAATGTTTTATCCTTCAATCAATTGAAGATCATTTATGTACCTCGTCGACTGCCTAGACACTCGGCCGCGTGGTGTAGTTCCTCCGTCCGTGTCCCGTCCATCCGCTCCTCCGTCCGTGTCCCGTCCATCCGCTCCTCCGCTCTGTCCCCCTGCATTCTGATCCGGGTTAGCAGCCAGTATAGCTGCTACTTGGTCCCGTAGCCACTCCGCATCGTTTGCCACCGCCGCCGCGTCCCTCAGGCGCTCCACGAGGTCCCGGTCCGCCATTTTAGGTCAAAAGAGAGGAGCAGTGTAAAAAACTGCCTCCTCCTGTGAATTCTGTAAGCCGACTGCCTCCGCTCAGCCGCGCCCCCTTTTTATAATGCCGCTCCCCCCAGTTTCTATTGGCCGCCCTCTGCACCCAATCCCTGACACTTTACCCTGGTGTGTCACTAGACACCCAGTCATGTCCGGCCCTCCCTTACATTTCCTTTCACTGCATTCAGTCCGGCCCTCTCTGGAATGATGGGAACCCCTCTTAATGAGATTAGTGGGTGTACAGACCCGGCAACCCCTTATAATTGGCAGAGCTGGTGTACAGACCTGGGAACTTAGCACATGGATTGTGAAAGTCCCTCATAATGGGATGAGTTGGTTTACAGACCCGGGAACTCAGCACAGGAATGAAGGGGGCCACTCATAATGGGATCAGTGGGTGTAGAAACCTGGGAACTCAGCACAGAGCTCATAGGAATCCCACATAATGGGCAAAGCTGGTGTACAGACCTGGGAACTTGGCACAGGTTTGGTGGGAACCCCTCATAATGGGCAGAGCTGGTGTACAGACATGGGAACACAGCACATGGATTGTGGGAACCTCTCATTATGGGTAGAGTGGGTGTACAGACGCAGGAACTCAGCACAGGAATGATGGCCCAGGTCTGTAGACCAGCCCTGCCCATTATGAGGGGTTCCCACCAACCCTGTGCCAAGTTCCCAGGTCTGTACCCCAGCTCTGCCCATTATGAGGGGTTCCTACCAAACCTGTGCCAAGTTCCCAGGTCTGTACACCAGTTCTGCCCATTATAAGGGGTTCCCACAAGCCCTATGCTGAGTTCCCAGGGTTCTAAACCCACTGATCCCATTATGAGTGGTTCCCATCATTCCTGTGCTGGGTTCCTGCGTCTGTACACCCACTCTACCCATAATGAGAGGTTGCTGATCACCTTGCATTCATTGATTTATCTTTGTATAGATAATTTAATCCTGGAATTGCTCCTGATGAGTGGATGAACTCCAGAAAACGTGTAGAGCGCTCATATGCTACCACGTGCAAGCATGTATTTGCAATTCTCCATGATTATATATTTTATCTACAATGTTTTATCCTTCAATCAATTGAAGATCATGTATGTTATTTCTAATGGTGTACCTCATAGCAATGTATCTATTACCTGTAGATTATATTGTAATGTATGTGTCCATATATGAAATACAAGATATCCAATTGATATTATTGTTATTTATGGTATATTGTTTATTTCTAACCCTTTATATAGATAAGGAATTGTCAAACATGTCCTTGCACAAATACTTTGCAGCTATGCTTCATATAAAGTCCCATTTTTTTGCCCTCTCTCCAATACATTACCAGGGATGCAGGCAGATTAATCTAAACACTCATTGCCTCATATAAAGTCCCAAATCCCCCCTCCCCCCGCATTGACTCGCTACAGGATTGTTTACATTTTGGTATGCAAATATATGACCTGACTGTGTTGATGAGGGAGTCATGCAATTTTCTTTCCTTCAGCTCATGGAAATGTGCAGACCTTTTAACAAGCTCTCCAAGTTGATGCTTTGGCATCTCCAGATCTGTGTTTTGGCCCCAAGTTTTTTGTAGAGTGGTGGTTTGAAGTTTCCTGCTTCTCTTCTAGGGTGTTCTCGTGAGTTGTTAAATGTCCTCTTTGGTTACCCACCCCTCTTTGTTGCACTGCTTTGTGACATCCCTAAGGTCAAGAACATGAATAGCTGTGTGACTCAATGAACTCAAAGAAAGGGATTTGATGGTGTGTAGGCCAAACATGTTGTTGTATTTATTCTTTCACAGGCAGGCCAAAGGTGTCAATATGAAACCACCATGTGCATGTCTGCTGCGTGTATATAATCTATTTCCCTAATTTTAGGCTGGTAGCTGTATGTAACCCATTAAAAAAAAAAATAATTCTTGAAGAGCCAAAGGCTTTTGTAGGGAATGTGTATGTAAGTGTATTGTTCTCAGGAGTGTTCTCCGCCAGACAGGTGAAAGCTAGTCCTGTCCTTCTATGCTGAAATTATGTCAGTCCCAGTCCAGGAAGAGCGAGCAATGTCGCGTGGGAGCAGGATGGATGGATGGAAGGTAGGAAATTGAACATAGAGTACTTCAGAACATCAGGAGGATAATATTTAATGACATGCAGTCAGACTGCTCAGAACCTACTTTAAGCCGGCCATAGACGGATTTCAATTTGCTGGTTTAGCAGGAACTGCCTTTAATTCTGGGAGGCTATTGTTGTGGAAACGACCCAATGCAGAGGGGTAATTGCTGGTATTGACAGAGCTTCTGTTAGAAATCATAGGGCCCCATGCAGCCTACCTGATGGGGCCCCATAAAAGCCTGCCCCTAGGGTGCCCACGTGTCCCGGATTTCCCGGGATTGTCCCTTAATTAATATCTGTGTCCCGTGTCCTGGGCACCTTCATTCCGGGACAATACAGTGTCCCGGAATGAAATAAGGACACACAGCCGCAGTAATGAACATTGCTGAATGGGTTGCTAGGGCCTCCCCGCCTCGCGTCTAGCAACAGCGCCCTGAGTCCACCCACCTCCGCCTCTGGCCGCAGCAGCAGGGAGTGTCAGAGATGTACTTACCGAGGCCGAGATGCCGAGAGCGGTTCACCCTTGCGACCCAGCGCAGTCTGGCCCCTGGAGATGGGACAGGGAGCAAATGGCACCAGGATGCACAGGTCACCTCCGACACGTAAGCAGAACTGGTAGGGAGACCGGAGGTGGTAATGACCTGGCCCGGGCAGGCAGGCAGATGGCAGAGTAAGGAGGCAGGTACCAAACGCCCAGCTGGGGTACAAACACTGGGGGATCTGGCAGAGATTGCGTGGACAAGCCAGAGGGTCAAACACAGGAGAGTTCAGCAGGCAAGCCAGAGGATCAAACACAGGAGGTATCAGCAAAGTCCGTAGGGCAGGCTAGAGGGTCAAACACAGGAGGTATCAGCAAAGTCCGTAGGGCAGGCCAGAGGGTCAAACACAGGAGAGTTCAGCAAAGTCCGTAGGGCAGGCCAGAGGGTCAAACACAGGGGGCATCAGCAACGTCAGGAGATCCGGGTCAAACACAGAGGCAGCAGCAGCAGGGTCGTTTAAACAGGCCAGGGGGTCAAACACAGGAGAAAGGCAGGAACGTCAGGCAATCCGGGTCAGGCAACAGTAGGAACAGATCAGGTAACTTTGGTGACACAGGACACACAGGCACTAAGCTGGAGAGACAGACCAGCAAGGTGCCTGTGCATCAGGCAGCTTTAAATAGGCGCCAGAATGACGCTAATTGCGCGTCATTGCCGCCAGGTGTGCGATAGTGCGCATGCGCGAGCGCCGGACCGCCGAGCCGCGAGTGCGCATGCGCCGGAGCACCGAGCCCCCGCGCATGCGCACTAGAGAGCGGGCCGGCCGTCCGGCGCCGCTCTCCTGATAGTGCCCCCCCGAGGGGTGGCCTCTGGACACCCAAACTGGCCATCAGTTCTGGATGAGCTTGGTGAAATGCCCGAATTAAGCGTGGGGGCGTGCAGGTTCCTTGAAGGTTCCCACGAATTGTCCTCAGGGGGGTAACCCTTCCACCTGATTAGGTACTGAAGCTGCCCATTTTCCTGCAGTTCAAAATTTCCTCCACCTCAAACTCCTTTTCGCCCTCAACTAGAATAGGTGGTGGAGGTGGTTCTTTCCTGCCAGGGAAGGGACTGGGAGTGACGGGCTTCAACAAGGAGGCGTGGAAGACCGGATGGATCCTATAGCACTGGGGTTGCTCGAGTTCAAAGGCCACAGGTTTCGCGACCCTTTTTATCTTGAATGGGCCGATGAACTTCGGCCCCAATTTGTGGGAAGGAACGGATAATTTTAAGTTGGTGGAAGACAGCCAGACCTTTTCGTTGACCTTGAAAGCCGGATTCTCCTTCCTCCCTTTATTGTAGTATTTGCTGTACCCATCCTGGGCCCTTTGCATTAGCTCCTGTAGTTTTTGGAAGTTGTCTTGTAGAGACTCCACCCGGTCCTGGGCTGCCGGGACTGAAGTTTCCGGGGGTGATTCAGGAAGAAATGAGGGGTGGAAGCCGAAGTTCGCCCAGAAAGGTGTCTGTTGGGTGGCGGAGTGGATAGAGTTGTTGTACGCAAACTCAGCGTATGGCAGCAGGGTTGACCAGTCACTTTGCGAATCAGAGCAGAAGCATCGGAGGTACTGTTCTAAGGTCTGGTTGGTTCTTTCCGTCTGCCCATTGCTTTGAGGGTGATATGGAAAGGCAGACCTTAATTTCCAAAGACTTGCACAACTCTTTCCAGAACCTTGAAGTGAACTGCGTGCCTCTGTCCGAGGTGATGCTTTTGGGTACCCCATGCAGCCTCACAATTTCCCTAAAAAACACATCAGCAGTGGTGGAAGCCGAAGGAGTGCCAACCAAAGGTATGAAGTGGGCCATTTTGGAGAGCCGGTCGATAATGACAAAGATGGTGGTGAATTCCTTTGAAGGGGGTAACTCCACAATGAAATCCATAGAAACCTCCGCCCATGGGCGTTCAGGAATGGGTAGAGGCTTTAGTAGCCCCCATGATTTGGCCTTTGGGCCTTTGCTGCGTTGGCACGGTATGCAGGAGGCGACATAGTCCTTGCAATCTCGTCTCCAGCCAGGCCACCAAAATGAACGGGAGCTAAGTTCGGTGGTCTTTTTGGACCCGAAGTGGCCTGCCAGTTTGTGATCATGGAAGGTTTTGAGTACCAATGGCCTTGTTCCTTGGGGGACGAAAATTTTTCCCTCGGACCAGAGTAGGTCGTTACGTTCAACCAGGGAAAGGTCGGTGGGCACTGGGTTGTGCCTGGTGGCAGTCTTAATGGCAGTCATGAGATCTACTCCAGTGATTAAGCAAAAGTTCTGGGGGGACAAAATGGTGCTGGGTTCCGTTTCCTGAGTAGTTTCTAGGAACATGCGGGAGAGCGCATCCGCCTTTCCATTTTTGGAGCCCGGTCTATACGCAATAAGAAAGTTGAACCTTGAAAAGAAGAGGGCCCATCTGGCCTGCCTGGGTCGGAGACTTTTGGCTGTTCTCAGATATTCAAGGTTCTTATGGTTGGTCCAGACCATGACAGGGTGAGATGCCCCCTCCAAGAGATACCGCCATTCTTCAAGGGCAAACTTAATAGCCAAGGGGGGCGTGTCCGGATGTGAAAGGCGGCGGACGTGTTGGTGAGGAGCTCCGGGCATCCTAAAATCAGTCCTGAACCATCCGCCTATCTAAAGGCATAAAAACGCTCTAAATACCTCCCTGGCTGTCCTTCCACACATCCCGGTGCAGCTCATGGCAATATTGTGAGGAACCGGCCCGTAAGCACCCAGGACGCCATTGATCCTCCATGGCCGGGTCCGCCGACATCCTTCTGGACTCCATCCTGCCTGAGGGACCCCATCCTGGTCTGGTGGAGAGGTGGGGGAACCCCCTCATCACCCTCCCTGCCCCTCCGAGTGCCGGAGAAGCCCGGGGATCGACAGTAACGGCCGCGGCCTAGTGCGGCCTAGTGAGGCCTGCCAGACGCCGCTCTTTCCTACACTACCGGCCGGCGGAGGGACGCCGCGGCCGACCTCGCCTGAAATCCGGAGCGCAGAACTGGCCTGGGGAGGAGGTAGGAAGACCCCCTTAACACTAAACCTGTCCTCCAAGTGTCTGGGGAGCCCGTGGGCCCGCGGAAGCCGCCCGTCGCAGCCGCGGCCTGGTGCGGCCTAGTGAGGCCTGCCACACACCGCCCTTTCCTGAACCGCCGGCCGGCGGTGGAGTGCCTGGAACCCTCGGCCACCCCATCACCCCTCCATCATCCTGCTGGACTGTGCTGGTTAGCCAATCCTGGGGCCCAAATTCCCTGCCACCCTCCTGCCTCTATCCTTGCTCCCAGGGCCTTCCCTGCAAAGCCCTAAGCTGTAGCAGCACGTGGGCTTGCCAGAGGGACTGAGGGAGACTGCTGCCCACCTCTCCAGGCTGATCCTCCTGACACTCAGAAACCTGCAGTCTATCCCTAGCACTCTCCTGATTGCTGACTTGGGCCCTGTGAATAGCCCCCTGCTGATGCTGTGATCCCCAGCCCGATCCTCTTTTGGAACATTGTCCATAAGTTGCAGGCCGATCATCCATTTGCTCCCCTTGCCCCCAGCTTCATGGGCCCTAAGAACCGGCCGAAACCCTCATCCACGCCAGGCCGCCTGGCCCCTGCACCGGGGGCACAGCCTGACCCTTCTCTCATAGGGAGACTGCAGGCCCTGCTGACCGAGTTGGCCATGGAGCCGGAGGCATCTCCGAGTGCGGCTCTCCCTGCCCCGCCATCCCAAGACAGCACTGCACTGATCCTGGCTGCCATTGAACAGAGCAAAACTTCCATGCTGGTGAGAATTGACCGCCTCGCAGAAGAATGTAATCTCATTAGGAATGACCTGGATAAGATCAGGGGTAGGCTGACTGAATCAGAATCCAGAATCTCTGCCACTGAAGATCTTACAGCTACCCACACCAACACCATAGCGGACTTGCAACGCACGGTACAACTGCTTGTCGCTAAATCCGATGACGCAGAAAACAGGGCAAGACGCAACAACGTCCGAGTCCTGGGTCTCCCGGAGGGGGAGGAGGGAGACCGGCCAGCTGAGTTTGCGGAGGGATTCTTTAAAAACCTTCTGGGCCTTACGGATATCTCTCCGACTGGTTGAGCGTGCCCACCGGGTACCCACAGGACGCTCTATCCCTGGTGCGCATCCCCGACCCTTCCTGGTCCGCTTCCTCAACTTCAGAGACCGTGACAGGATCCTCTCCGCAGCTCGCAAACACCCCTCACTTCCGTACGGCAACTCCTCCATCCTACTGTTTCCGGACTTCTCGGCCGACCTACAGCGCAAGAGGAAGTCCTTCAATGATGTCCGTAAACGCCTACGGGAAAAGGACATTAAGTACAGCATGATGTATCCCAGCCGCCTCCGAGTCCCTCATAACGGCTCGGTCAGATTCTTCGACTCTCCTGCTGATGCAGAAGAATGGCTGAATGCCCTGTGGTGAGCACCAGAAGCTATCCTTCACTACGAGTTGCTCCCTGACAACTACCATAAAGACTTTATGTTACTTCCAAATCCAGGCTCGGGGGGGTGGTTTATCAAGTCACCAGTTTTGTTGTATAAATCTTTGGGTATCATCACCTAATGCTGCTGGATGATGCCTGAGCCCCTTACGCAGGACTCACTCGCCATTTTGGGTGGAAGACCACTCCACCCCAAGAAGCTGGCCTGTTAAACTTACCCCTGACGGCAGTATTCCTCTTTTTGTATTTTTTTTTTCTCTTCTTCTCTTTTCCTCCCACATTGTATTAGAGCCTGTGATCACGATAGATCCTTCCACATCCTTCTCCCCCGGAGCTACCTTGTTGGACACAACTCACAGAAGGAACTAACCCCCCACACAGATTTTCCTTTTTTTTTTTTTTTTGTTGGCTACGTCAACGGATTGACCTGCTATTCTCCACTCATCTGGAGAGACTTTAAAATAGCCATAGGTTGAGCCCGCAGCTCCATCTCAGGGCTGCAGAGGACTGTAGTGTGGCCTAGTACTCAGGCTACCACTTTACAATGTTGTGTTTGGTTTTGGGTATAGACCGCATCCCGGCCCTTCCCCAGTGTTTTTGGGGGGTGCCGGGTACCGGTAGGAAAAGCACACAGTGCTTGGGAAGTTGTATTGTTCTCTATGTTTACTATAGGTTAAGTGTGGTTGGCTCCAGCTCTAATAACACTCATCAGGTGGGTATCAGGTGGGACTCATTCATCCTGCAGGTTACAATTCTCCCCTGGGATCATGGCATCACGTGATCAGGGAACAATGTCGGTGATATCCTGGAATGTGAGAGGCCTCAACTCCAAATTTAAAAGGGCACTGATGTTCCGGTATGTCAGGGCGCACAACCCGCAGGTACTGATCCTACAAGAGACCCACTTGGTGGGTGGTAAACTGATGGCCTTGAAAAAGCCCTGGGTTCAGAGAACTTTTCATGCCACGTATTCCTCATATGCCAGGGGGGTCTCAATACTTATAAATAAATCCTATCTGTGCAAAGTTGAAGCGGCCCACACAGACCCCCATGGCAAATTTGTTATTGTGGTATTGACGGCCTGGCAACAAAGGTATGTTATTGTAGGAGTCTATATCCCCCCACCTTTCAAACCGGAAGTGCTATACACTATTCTGGAGAGGATTGCCCCGTACTGTCCAGCTAAATTACTAATTCTAGGAGACTTCAACAACACCCTCTCCCCTGATCTTGACAGGCCCAGGCCATCACAGTCCCATAATGGGGATCTGCTGGGGTGGGCACACTCGGCAGGGGTCACTGAGGTGTGGCGGTGGTTACACCCCCAGACTAGAGCTTACTCATGTTTTTCTACCTCATTTAAAACCTCCTCCAGAATTGATTACGCGTTTGCTAATCAACTTATGTTAACTGATATAGTGGAGGCGGCATACCTGCCGAGTGGGCTCTCGGATCACTCCCCCCTGAAGATCACCATGCGGACCCGAGAAAAACGTAGTGGCTCCATGTGGCGCCTTGGAGCCCACTGGGTCTCCCATGACGAGATATCCAGTCAGGCCCCACAAACATTACGGGAATATTGGGAACATAACGCGGGGTCATCCTCTCCTTCCACAGTATGGGACGCCTTCAAGGCATTTACTAGAGGACACTATATGTCAGCAATAAAGGCGGTAAAGGTAAATCAACAAGCCAACACAGCTCGGTTGGAAGGGGAGATTGAGGAGGCTTCAGCCACTTACGGGTCTGACCCCTCGGTCTCCAATTTCGAATGGCTGCAGTCCACCAAAAGAGATCTCCAACTCCATCTCACTGAGGTCACTCGTTTGGAGATGTTCCATACCAAACAGAGATTCTTTGAACAGGGGGATAGAAACGGTAGAATGCTAGCGAAGATGTCCCATCACGACACCCCTATGACTCTGATTCCCGAATTGATCTCTCCTACAGGTGAATCTATTACCTCCCAGGAGGGTATCCTGGGGGAGTTTCAGACCTTTTATCAGACACTATACAGTACCACACTGCCGCAGGATATGACTCCTGGCGAGATGGCGCCTCTCCTGGACCCCCTGGCTCTGGCTCTCAGACGAGGAGAGGTCCCATCTAGTCAGACCTATCACTGCGGAGGAAGTACATGCTGTTATTAACACGTTGGCAACAGGAAAGGCCCCGGGACCAGATGGTCTACCCGTCGAATTCTACCGGTCTCATGCAAATCTTCTGGCCCCCCTGTTGGCGGATCTATATACCCGATGTCTAGAGGAGGGGGCGCTCCCACCCTCCATGGCAGACGCGCACATTATCTTAATCCTTAAGCCCAATAAAGATCCCAAACAGTGCGCATCTTACAGGCCCATAGCACTTCTCAATGTTGACTTCAAAATTCTGTCTAAATTAATTACGGTTAGACTCAACCCGCTACTGCCCTCCATTATAGACACAGACCAGACTGGATTCATGGCACACAAATCGACGGATATCAACCTCCGCAGACTGTTCACCAACTTGCAGGCCAAACATGACAATATGGGCACTAGAACGGTTGCCTCCTTTGATATCGAAAAGGCATTCGATTCGATCGAATGGCCATTTCTCTGGGAAACTCTGCGGAGGATGGGATTTCCGCTGGTTTTTATTGCCTGGCTGCAAACCATGTACAAATCTCCAAAGGCGGCTGTCAGGCTGGGGGGCGACATCTCTTCCCCCTTTCCACTATCCAGGGGAACCAGGCAGGGCTGCCCTCTTTCTCCAGCACTGTTTGCCATTGCTATGGAACCGGTGGCGGAGGCACTACGGGTCTCGCCCCACATAAAAGGACTAAAATTAGCATGGCTGGAGGAGAGGGTAGCTCTGTACGCGGATGACCTCCTACTATTTCTGAACGACGCAGACCCCTCCCTTAGAGGAGCGCTGCAAGTATTAACGGAATTCTCCAAAATAACAGGACTACGGGTGAACTGGACAAAATCCCAATTGCTAGCTATTGACCCTGAGGCAAAAAGACTAGCCCCGCCAGATCTCCAACTGCAATGGGTAGACGAAATGGTGTACCTGGGGGTGCGCGTCTCGAGAGACGCATCCAGCTTTATCCCCTTAACCTAGAACCGGTGGTCCAAGGAGTGAAGACCAAACTAAAAGCCTGGGAGAACCTTCCCCTATCCTTATTAGGCCGCATTAACTTAATCAAAATGAAAATCGTACCTAAATATACTTACCTATCCGGTAATTCCCCACAGTGGATACCTTGCTCTTTTTTTACGAAATTGAACCGCATTTTCTCCTCCTTTCTCTGGGGCCCAAATCCCCCTAGGTTCAAATTGTCCACACTGATGCGTCCGGTGTCGCGGGGGGGTTTGGCGTTTCCGGACTGCCAGAAATATTTTCTGGCAGCCCAGCTGGTCACGGCAGTTTGGTGGCTAGTGCCGGACACGTCCAACCCTGCGGCAGTTCTGGAGGCTGCTGTGGTCCGTTCTGTGGAGGCCCTAACACATTTACCTCTCCGGGGTCCCAAGGCTCCATATGATTTGACCACCTCCATGTGCACGACTCTAAAGGCATGGAGGGCGGGACTGAGACTGGAGAAGTTCCCACGGAATGCAATCTCCCCTCATGCCCCCCTTTGGAACAACCCTACCTTACCCCATTTTTACACACTGCCGGACCCCAAAATATGGGCTAAGTGTGGTATTAAACTGGTATCTGACCTCACTTCAGGCTCTGGTATACACTCCTTTGATCACCTGGTGTCCCACAACAATGTACCCACCGCGCATCTATTCCGCTATATGCAAATCTCTCATGCGTTTAAAGCCCAAATAATACCCAACGACACGCAAATAGTGCAATCCGATCTGGAGAGGGTCACGAGATATGAATGCACCAGAAAACCGACTTCGGTCCTGTATGCGCATCTCCTTAGGGTCTCCTCTCCGGATCTGTCCAAGCTCCGCCAGCGATGGACACATGACATCCCGGGACTAGACTCAGAGGACTGGGAGGACATGTGGGATTTCCCCTTCAAAATCCTGATCTCACTTCGAGACCGTCTCATACAATACAAAATACTACACCGGGCATATATAACCCCCGTATAGATTGCATAAAATGAAAACCTCCCTGTCCTCGGAATGCTGCAGATGTACAGGGGATCCGGGCGACTTTATTCATATCTTCTGGTCCTGCCCAGCAATTAAAAACTACTGGTCACAAGTACTATCTGTAGTACGAGAAGTGGTGGGAATAGATATAGCCCTAACCCCGCAGATATGCCTTCTAGGCCTAGTAGAAGAACTAGCCCCCAGGATCGCAGAGAGAACTCTGATAGGACTCCTGCTTTTCTATGCCAGGAAAATGATCACTCTTTGTTGGAAAAAACGTGCCCCACCGTCCATAATGCTATGGAAAACACATGTCAATAAAGTGCTATCACTATATAAGGAAACATACCAAAATAGGGGATGCCCCAAAAAATATGATAGAGTGTGGGCCAAATGGCTAGCGGAGGCCTCCACGGCAACCCCGGACTGATTGAGCATGTACATAACACCCCTATACGGGTGGATGTGATATTGCTACATTGAGTGCCTTTTTGTGAGTTATAAATTCTGGTACAGGTACATTTGCTATCTATTACGGTCCCTTGGGTCTTCACTGAAAGATCTGATACTTAGATATTTCAATTGAGCGGGAGCCAACACAACACTAGGTTGTATGTATGTTCTTTTCTTGTAGATGTGCTACAGCTGTTTGTCACTAATAATGGAAGCAGTCCAATTGCCGGCTGGCACTGACTCCTGCGTGGGTCTATTCCAAAGCTGTGGCAGGTTTACTGATGTTTGTTATTTGTTTGTATGTTTTTATACTCAATAAAAAGATTTTCAAAAAAAAAAAAACTTAATAGCCAACAGTTCCCTGTCTCCCACATCATAGTTCCTCTCCGGAGGGCTCAATTTCCGAGAGGCAAAGGCCACTGGGTGAAGGAGGGCCTTGGCGCCCTGGCGCTGGGAGAGGATAGCCCCGAGAGCTGTCTCGGAGGCATCCACCTCCAGCACAAAGGGCAGTGCGGGATCCGGGTGCCGTAGGATTGGGGCGGAAGAGAACAGGGTTTTCAACTGGGCGAAGGCCGTCTGGGCCTCGGGAGACCAATGGAACTGGTTGTGTTGGTGGGTTAACTGGGTAATTGGGGCCACAATGGAGGAGAAACCAACGATGAAGCGTCGGTAGAAGTTGGCAAGCCCGATGAACCTCTAGACTCCCTTGTTGTCCTTGGGAGCCGGCCAGTCCTGGATGGCTTGAACCTTTTGTGGGTCCATTGCGACCCCTTTGGGTGTGATAATGAATCCTAAGAATTGCACGGTGGTTTTCTCAAATTCAAATTTTTCCGCTTTGAGATAGAGCCTGTGTTGCCTAAGGATGGTGAGGACCAGTCTGACGTGTGTCTGGTGAAGCTCGGGAGTGGCGCAGAAGTTGAGAATGTCATCGAGATAGACCACCAAGAAGTCATCTAGGTACCTACGGAAAATATTGTTTACCAAATGCTGGAATGTGGCCGGGGCGTTGCAATAGCATTTTCGGCACGTTCTCACACGCTTTAGACACTGTACGTGTATTCTGCTATTGACAAAAAATAAAATATTTCAGTGCTTTGTGCAGGAGTGTGACATACAATCGATCGATATTTCTTCTATTGTGCTGTCCCAAAAAAAAAATTGTAGTGTCATTTTTTTTCCCAATAGCATTTTCTGCAGTTTAGCAGTTTTTGAGATACACGCTTTACATACTGTGGGTGTATTCTGCTATTGGAAAAACATTGCAAAAAAATGTAGTTTTGCTGCGATTTGTGCATTTTTTTTCCAATAGCATTTTCTGTATGTTCATACACGCTTTAGACACTGTACGTGTATTCTGCTATTGACAAAAAATAAAATATTTCAGTGCTTTGTGCAGGAATGTGACATACAATCGATCGATATTTCTTCTATTGTGCTGTCCCAAAAAAAAAATTGTAGTGTCATTTTTTTTCCCCAATAGCATTTTCTGCAGTTTAGCAGTTTTTGAGATACACGCTTTACATACTGTGGGTGTATTCTGCTATTGGAAAAACATTGCAAAAAAATTTAGTTTTGCTGCGATTTGTGCATTTTTTTTTCCAATAGCATTTTCTGCATGTTCATACACGCTTTAGACACTGTACGTGTATTCTGCTATTGACAAAAAATAAAATATTTCAGTGCTTTGTGCAGGAGTGTGACATACAATCGATCGATATTTCTTCTATTGTGCTGTCCCAAAAAAAAAATTGTAGTGACATTTTTTTTCCCAATAGCATTTTCTGCCGTTTAGCAGTTTTTGAGATACACGCATATTTCAAGATATTGCAAAAACACCCATTTAGGGCGAGATCATGAATTTTGAAAATATGAGGAGGACTTTTGGGTGTCCGGGTCCCGGACCCGAACCCGAACTATTGGCTGTATGTTCGGGTTCGGGTCCGGTGTTCGGCGATGTATTGGCGCCTTTTACAAGCTGCAGGGCAGCCAATCTACACTAGTTTCACTAGTGTGCCCTTAGAAGCCATCACAGCCATGCCTACTAATGGTATGGCTGTGATTGGGCAGTGCAGCATGTGACCCAGCCTCTATATATAGTACAGACACGTCTATAGTATAGACAGGTTCCTGTGCTGCTAAGAGAGGATTTTAGGAGTTAGTCTGATAAAGTCAGTCAGTCAGTCCACATTCCTTAAATTTTCTTCAAATTAGTTATATCAGTGAGCGATCTACATAGCTAGAGTAGACTAGAGAGTGTCTTTATTAAGGAAAAGAAAGAGGCAGAGAGAATTATTCAAGAGATTCCTATGTAGCGATACCCCCAGTTAAGAGGGCCGCAAGTTTGTTTTGGGTCCCTGAGTACAGCTCCACCAACCCCCCGGCAATTTGCTCTACCCGCTCTGGCACAGTTAATCAAGGGGTATGTATCTACGCACATATAAATATCACTTATACTTTAACTGTAATGGACTCAAACTCACAGGCAACTGCTGACTGAAATAACTGTCTTTACTTTGGCAGTATGAAAATCAATAGTAACATGCATCAAACATTTGACTTACAACACATTAGCAGGTCCCTGCAATATGCACTTAAACATGTACACATATATGTATCAGGATAGCAATGGGGAACGGAGCGCCACGTGTAGCGACCGTCTGCTATGCACCTCTGAGGTGCAACAAATCTAACTGCGACTATCTAATGGATCAGGCCTGATCCCTAACAATAGAGCTCAGTCCTTGGGGAACCCCAGTATTCTTCACCGGCACAAGAACTGTAGAGCTGGTGCACATGTAACTTTAAATGGTGTGTTTGTAATCCACAAGAAAACACAATCTTCTGCTCTGAGGTAAATTTGCCTTGGCAGTTCAATAGGCATAAGTGAAATGACAATGCAAGATGAGCCTTTCAGCTCGCTCACCACTCCGGATACCGTCCTCAGCTCCGGGACCTCCACTGGCGGCGTCCGGCCTCCTCCGTCACAGCCCCTGCGCTCCGGTCCTCTCTCCGACCGACCGTCCTCAGGAAAATGGCTCCGCTCTGCTGCTGCTGACAATGAGGGGTGAGAGTCTCTCTCTGTCTGCTGCAAGGCCCAGGCTTCAGGCCTTCAGCAGTCCCGGTCCGCACAGGTGTCTCCTCACTCAGTGGTCTCTGCGTCACCAGCCCAGTCAGAAGAGGAAGAGGCGGTCCCTCCTCTTCCCTTTTATCACCTCCCCCATCAGCCTCTCGGGCGGAAACCAACATCCTCCCGGGAGCCTGGGGAATTATGGGGACTGTAGTCTTCTCCCCTAAAAGGGGAACGACCCCGCTACACACTCCCCCCACTTTGAATCTTTGGTCCCCAAAGACATTGTTCAATCTACAAGCTTTCTTTGAAACAACACGTTCACATAATTCAGACAGAGGAGCTTCCCACCAATTAGCATAGGATGGGGAGCTGTCCTGTCTACAGGTCACTTCAGTGTGGGCGACCTGTCTAACTGTGCCAGAGAGTGAGCTGGGGTTGCCCTCCACCAAATGAACAGTGGATGGGTCAGGGCGTTCAGCACTTCTCCTTGCTGTGGTAACAGAGTCCTCTGAACTTTTTCCCATTTGGGGGTAAGTTAACTTCTTGGGAGGCCTCACAACTCTGCGAGCTCTCTGTTCTCTTGGCACTTCTTCAGGAACACATTCTGGCAACATCTCTGGTTCTGGAACATCTACTTCTTCTTCTTCTGAGTAGAGACCAGGGATATCTTCCCAGCACTCAGGCACAACACTGAATGGAACAAACTCTGTAGCTTCTGGGTTCAATGTTTTATCTTCCACATCCTCAGTAAGTGGAAGATCTATGGCGGCATTTCCTGGAGTTGAGGAAGGCCATAGCCATTCAAGTTCTCCTCTTTCTTCTTCTGCTGATTGGGGTTCCTGTCCCCCTTTGGTTTGGGAGGTCTGGGACCGAGTGTTAGGCCTGGGGGTATCCAGAATGGAAACAGATTCAGGTAAGTCTCTTGCTGGAGGTATTCTGACTGCTTCAGTGAGTGGGAGCAAGTGATTCCTATGCCAGGTCTTCAAAGGCCCCACTCTCCCTTCTGGCTTCAACTTGTAGACAGGCAATCCAGGTAGCTTTCTACAGATGATATATGGCTCTGATCTCCATCTATCAGCAAGCTTGTGTTTTCCAGGGATCCCTAGATTGCGTAACAGTACACGGTCCCCAGGCTGTAGGTCTTGTACTCGAACCTTCAAGTCAAAGTTCCGCTTGTTTCGGGCCCCCCTCTGGTCAGAGGCCGCCTGAGCCTTCTCGTAAGCTATCTTCAAACTGTGCCTCAGTCTGTCCACATATCCTTTGTGGGAGGCCTCAGAGGCATGGTCTAAGGAAATGCCAAAGGCCAGATCCACTGGCAATCTTGCTTCTCTCCCAAACATAAGTCGGTAAGGAGAGAAACCTGTCACATCACTTGTGGTGCAGTTGTAGGCATGCACCAGAGCTGATATGTATTGACTCCAATGTTGCTTCTTCTCTGTTTCTAAAGTTCCCAACATGTTCAATAGGGTCCTGTTGAACCGTTCAGGCTGGGCATCACCTTGAGGGTGATATGGTGTAGTTCTAGTCTTTTCTACTCCCAGAGAATCTAGTAGCTTCCTGATCAGGCGACTCTCAAAGTCCCTTCCTTGGTCTGAGTGAATTCTCTGTGGTAGTCCATAATGAACAAAGTATTTCTCCAAAAGTACCTTAGCCACTGTAGAGGCCTTCTGATCCTTGGTTGGGAAAGCCTGAGCATAACGGGTGAAATGGTCGGTTATCACCAGAACATTTCCCAATCCACTCAAATCGGGTTCGAGGCAGAGAAAATCAATGCATACCAGATCCATTGGGCCTTGACTCTGTAGATGGCCCATTGGGGCAGCTTGATGGGGTAAAGTCTTCCTCTGAATGCATCTTGCACAGGAATGGAAATACTCCTCCACTTCGGCCCTCATGCAGGGCCAATAAAACCGGTCTCTGACAAGTTGGAAGGTTCTCTCTGCTCCCAAGTGACCATGCTGGTCATGTAGGGCAATCAGCACAGTCTCTCGAGAAACAACTGCCACTTATCTTCTGAGCTATCAGAGGGGCCCCTTCGGTAGACCACTCCCTGATGCACCTGTAATTTGTCCAACTCTCTCCTCAGTAGGCGAGCCTCTTTGGAAGGGTGAAGTCGGAGTCCCTCTGAACTCTTGTTTTCCAGTGCCTCCAGGACCAATTTCCCCATGGGGTCTTCCAATTGGTCACACCTTAACTCTTTCTTGGACAGCTTCGGTAGGCACTCTTCTTCTAGTTGAGTTACCCCACAGTAACACTTTGGGACTCCCACTGTGGTAACTCCTATCTCTTCAGCTCTGGATCCTCCTCTGGCTTGGAGTTCAGCCCCCTGACAAAGGGCTCGCACTCCTTCTGGTGCCACTTGGGTCCAGTCTTCCCAGTCATTGACCATGACATGGGATCTTCGGGACAGGGCATCTGCATCTCTATTTCCAGCCCCTGGCCTGTACTTGAGGCTGAAATTGAATCCAGACAACGCCGCCAACCATCTGTGTCCAGTTGCATCCAGCTTGGCTGTGGTGAATAGATAGGTCAAGGGGTTGTTATCTGTTTTTACAGTAAACTCGGCCCCATACAGATAGTCTTTCTGTTTGTCAACTACTGCCCATTTGAGGGCTAAGAACTCCAACTTGTGGGTGGGGTAGTTCTTCTCTGAGGGGGTCAGGCTCCGGCTCACATAGGCCACTGGTCGCAGCTGATCTTCATACTCCTGGTAAAGTACTGCACCTAGACCCTCATGGCTGGCATCAACATGTAGCTCATATGGTCTAGTGGGGTCAGCATAGGCCAAAACTGGGGCTGTGGTGAGACTTCTCTTCAAGGTTCTGAAAGCCTCTTCACACCTTGAGTTCCATTGGTCTTGAACCGACTCAACGGGCCTCCTGGGCCCCAATCCATCTTCCTCTCCTTCTGTCTTGAGCAGCTCGTTTAGGGGTTTTGCAATGCGGGCAAACCCATCCACAAACCTGCGGTAGTAGGAGCAGAACCCCAAGAAAGATCGAAGTTCGGTGACTGTTGTGGGTCTTGGCCATGAAGTAACTGCCTCCAACTTCTCAGGGTCTGTAGCCACCCCTTTTTCAGACACTATGTGTCCCAGATAGTTCACAGAAGACTGATAGAACCGGCACTTCTCGGGAGAAAGTTTGAGTCCCTCTTCACTGAGCCTCTTCAATACTTTCTCCAATCTGGCTTCATGTTCTTCCAAAGTTTTTCCAAAAACAATGACATCGTCCAGGTACACAAGGACTTCTATGAGATTCATGTCTCCAACTGTCCTTTCCATAAGGCGTTGAAATGTAGCAGGAGCTCCAGATAGGCCCTGAGGCATCCTCTTGAACTCAAAGAACCCTACTGGGGTTATGAAGGCAGTCTTTTCTCTATCTTCTGGATGCATGGGAATTTGATAGTACCCACTCTTGAGGTCCATCACACTGAACCACTTAGCTCCAGATAAACTCTGTAAGGCATCCTCTATCCTTGGCGTGGTGTACTGATCAGGAATGGTCCTCCTGTTGAGGGTTCTGTAGTCAATGCAGAGCCTCAACAACCCATTCTTCTTCCTGACTACCACTATTGGGGAGGCATAGGGGCTTCTGGATTCCTGAATCACTCCCGTCTTCTTCAGTTCCGCAAGCTGCTCCCTCAGATCCTCCAGATCTGCTAGCGGGACCCGCCTTACTCTCTCTCTGAATGGCTTGTCCTCTTGCATGCGGATTCGATGGGTGGCACTCCTCGCGCACCCCACATCAAACTCATCTTTAGAGAAAATCTTCTCCCATCTGGTCAGCTGGGCCTTGGCTCTCTCCTTCCAAGCTCCAGGTAGGTTTGGGTTTTCCATGGAGAGTTTCTTCCAAACATCTTCTCCTTTACCCGCCCCCTTCACTTCTGACCAGCCAACTGGGACAGCAGGACTCACCTGTCCCAACAGCATCCTGGCAGGGATCTCCACGGGCCGCTCCGTGGGGTTCCTCACACTCACTGGGACTCTTCCCCTGGCCTTCTTCAGTGCCTTGAATGGGATCACTTCCGGTATCACTTCCAGGCCTGAGTGACCCTCCATTGGGTCAGATTCCAGCATAACAAAGGGGCCAGGCTGCTCCCAATTAAGCTTCACCGTGGCCCTAAGGCAGGTTACCTCTCCAGGCTGTAACACCGCTCCTTCTCGTTCAAGCCTCCAAACCTTTCCTATCCCCTCACTTGGGGTCTTCTGCTCTAGGACCAACCGCTGGTAGGCCGCCTTCAGCATGGGATGGATCTTGGGAGCTGAATGATTCTGCTTCTGTACAAGGGGGGTCAGGAGCCTTCTGACTAGATCCGTGTTCGTCCCTATGATCAGGGAAGTCTTGCTGGTTCCAGGCGGGCGAGGGCACACAACTGCCAGGGTATCAAACACTTCAGCCTTTCCAGCCACGGATGGGTCAAAGGTCAATCTTATGGGTAAGTAGCCGTCGTAGGGGAAACTCTGAGTTCCCAACCCCCATATCTCCAGCTCCTCTATCTTCTGAATGGGCAGATGACTCAGGTATCTGTCATAGAAGTCCCTGTACAATAAGGTCACTTGTGCTCCAGTGTCCAGGAGGGCCTGTGTGTATACTCCTTCCACTTGGATGGGTACAGTAGGAGATGGACCAACCAGCTCTTCTGGGTAGGGCCGAGTTGATGCTGCCCTCTTCTTTGGACTCTTTTCTTTCCAACTAGATTTTCGCTTGATTCTTTCCTGAGCCTGGTATGCATTAATTTTCTCCCTCTTAGTGGGAGTAGGAACCCGCTGAGGGATATTGTTATCTCTCTTCTCTAAAGGTTCTCGCTTGGGAGTACTGTATTTCTTCAGAGGGGTCTTGCCCCCTTTCTCTGGGGTGTACCTTGGTTGAGGAACCCTGGGTTCCTTCCGAGGGGTTTGATCTCCTCGCTTTCTTTTCCTGTTATTCTTCTTGGAGCTCACTGAAGGTGATGGGCACCCGGTTGACTCCTTCACCGGGGCCCTCTGGCATTTCCCGCCGGCTGGCGGCTATCTGTTTTCTTCCTCTTGGGACTGGAACATACAGCTGCAATATGGCCAATTCCTCCACAATTAAAACAGATCATCTCTCCCCAGTCAGGTGGGGATGCTGGTGCTGAAACAGTTGGAAATAATTCCCTCCTGCTTGGTTCTTTCTTGTGACTGGGCGTCTCTTTCGCCACCAGAGATGTCAGTATCTCCATCATCTGGGACATCTGCAACTTCAGAGCATCTACTTCTGTCTCTCTTTCAGGGGTTAAGGCCGACCTGACCGTGGCCACTGGAAGTTTTGTAGACCCCATCGTCTGTTTTTCCCGTTTCTCTTCCAACATGGCCTCTTCCTCTCTGACCATCCGAATGAGATCGAGGTAGTCCAGGCTCTTCCCATCCTGTCGGGTACGTAGTACTAGTGCGACAGGGTCTAGGGGTTGGGCTCCCCTCATCACCTGCTGAGCACGGGCTTCGTCTACCTTCTCCGAATCTATCCCCTTCTTCAGGATAATCCTATGCAGGATCTTGTCTATACGTCCCATATACTCCGACAGCTTCTCCCCTGTCTTCTGGTAACAATGTTCCAGTTGATAGGTAAGCTCCGTGGTTTTCTCTGTCCCACCAAACACACTTTCCAGGATGTCTAGGTAATCCTGGGCAGTGCAATCTTTCTTGCTTGTCTTCAGGTTGCGTATGGCCTCTAAGGCAGGCCCTTTTAGGCTCTCAACAGTCCTTTGCTTCTTTCTACCTTCTGGGACCTCCCATTCTTCTAAGGCCTGCGTGGCGCCATCTAGCCATTCTTCAAATCCCTCTTCCCCCGAGGGTACAGGTTTTCTCCCTGAAAACATCCGGAGTTTCCTGTATCCCGACATCGGGTAGTCCCCGGGGTCTCTTCTGCACTGAGTCACAATCTCCCCTAGGACAGCACACAGTTCTGCGCTAAGGGTGGTCTGTACAGGTGCGGGACTCTCCGTGCCCCACTGCTCTTCCTTCTTTGGGGATAGCATAATTTTCATTTGAAAACAGTCTCCCTTGCGCGGCGGCGCATGCAGCAATTGATAGGTCTGACCATCCAGTGCTTGTATGCTTTGGCTCCTGAACTGCTCTGGGGTCTCACTTCTCCATTCTACTAGGGCGTATGTATACCCGCCCTCATTTCTCATGTCCATTATCCGTGATTTGTGGCATGGGGATAGGGACATTATGAGCTGCTTGACTGCCTCTTCCTGCCATATCCCTGGCAGTTCAATGACTGCTGCTGCGGCTGGATCAGTGCCCCATATTGCGTACCACCGTCCCACTTCTATCGGGTCCATGCCGGTACCTTCTGGCGGCTTTTCCCGCTGTCTCAGGATCCCGGATTACGAGCCCCCACGTGTAGCGATACCCCCAGTTAAGAGGGCCGCAAGTTTGTTTTGGGTCCCTGAGTACAGCTCCACCAACCCCCCGGCAATTTGCTCTACCCGCTCTGGCACAGTTAATCAAGGGGTATGTATCTGCGCACATATAAATATCACTTATACTTTAACTGTAATGGACTCAAACTCACAGGCAACTGCTGACTGAAATAACTGTCTTTACTTTGGCAGTATGAAAATCAATAGTAACATGCATCAAACATTTGACTTACAACACATTAGCAGGTCCCTGCAATATGCACTTAAACATGTACACATATATGTATCAGGATAGCAATGGGGAACGGAGCGCCACGTGTAGCGACCGTCTGCTATGCACCTCTGAGGTGCAACAAATCTAACTGCGACTATCTAATGGATCAGGCCTGATCCCTAACAATAGAGCTCAGTCCTTGGGGAACCCCAGTATTCTTCACCGGCACAAGAACTGTAGAGCTGGTGCACATGTAACTTTAAATGGTGTGTTTCTAATCCACAAGAAAACACAATCTTCTGCTCTGAGGTAAATTTGCCTTGGCAGTTCAATAGGCATAAGTGAAATGACAATGCAAGATGAGCCTTTCAGCTCGCTCACCACTCCGGATACCGTCCTCAGCTCCGGGACCTCCACTGGCGGCGTCCGGCCTCCTCCGTCACAGCCCCTGCGCTCCGGTCCTCTCTCCGACCGACCGTCCTCAGGAAAAATGGGGAATAGCCACTCAGGATAGCAATGGGGAACGGAGCGCCACGTGTAGCGACCGTCTGCTATGCACCTCTGAGGTGCAACAAATCTAACTGCGACTATCTAATGGATCAGGCCTGATCCCTAACAATAGAGCTCAGTCCTTGGGGAACCCCAGTATTCTTCACCGGCACAAGAACTGTAGAGCTGGTGCACATGTAACTTTAAATGGTGTGTTTCTAATCCACAAGAAAACACAATCTTCTGCTCTGAGGTAAATTTGCCTTGGCAGTTCAATAGGCATAAGTGAAATGACAATGCAAGATGAGCCTTTCAGCTCGCTCACCACTCCGGATACCGTCCTCAGCTCCGGGACCTCCACTGGCGGCGTCCGGCCTCCTCCGTCACAGCCCCTGCGCTCCGGTCCTCTCTCCGACCGACCGTCCTCAGGAAAATGGCTCCGCTCTGCTGCTGCTGACAATGAGGGGTGAGAGTCTCTCTCTGTCTGCTGCAAAGGCCCAGGCTTCAGGCCTTCAGCAGTCCCGGTCCGCACAGGTGTCTCCTCACTCAGTGGTCTCTGCGTCACCAGCCCAGTCAGAAGAGGAAGAGGCGGTCCCTCCTCTTCCCTTTTATCACCTCCCCCATCAGCCTCTCGGGCGGAAACCAACATCCTCCCGGGAGCCTGGGGAATTATGGGGACTGTAGTCTTCTCCCCTAAAAGGGGAACGACCCCGCTACACCTAAATCAATTGTACCCTGGCTGGGGTGCAGTGCAGTCTTTTAACAGTGCCATGAGGCCAGTGCCAGACAAAATATAAGTTTTACCTGCAAGCTCAGTGCAGCATCACTGCACTGCATATTTTAGTAAGAGATACACCATACTCTGTGTGTATTCTGCTATTGGAAAAACATTGCAAAAAAATTTAATTTTGCTGTGAATTTATTTTTATTTTTTTTCTCATCAAAAAGGGGACGTGGCCCGGGTCGTGGTGCTGCTGGTGGCGCTCCTGTTGCAGGGAGAGGACGTGGTCGATCTGTGCCAGCTACATGCACTAGTGAAACACCTTCCTCAGGTGCGAGTAGGCGACAGAGCCTGCAGCGGTATTTCGGCGCGCCTAATGAGGCTGTACGAATGTTGAGGCCAGGACAAGTACAGGCAATAGTAGATTGGGTTGCTGACAGTGCCTCCGGTTCCTTTACATTGTCTCCCACCCAGTCTCCTGATGAAAGTTCAGAGTTGGCACCTGCAGCCGATGTCCATCAGTCTTTCACCTCACCCCCTTGCAAATCAGCCAATCAGTCCCAAATCATGCAGTCTCTTCTGCTTTTTGATGACTCTGTTAGCAGGGTTTCCCAGGGCCATCCACCAAACCCTGCCCCAGAAGTGGAAGAGATTGTGTGCACCAATGCCCAACCACTTATGTTTCATGATGAGTACATGGGAGGACCATCGCAGCACGTCTCGGATGATGACGAAACACAGGTGCCAACTGCTGCTGCTTTCGCCATTGTGCAGACCGACAAGGAGGGCAGGGGTGAAGACTGGGTGGAAGATGATGTGGAGGACGATGAGGTCCTTGACCCCACATGGAATCAACGTCATGCAGGTGACCAGTGTAGTTCGGAGGAAGAGGCGGTGGTCGCACAGAGCCACCAGCACAGTAGAAGAGGGAGCAGGTGCAAAACCTCGGTTAAAAAAAACCTTTTATTCCTTTTTTTTTTTTAATATACACCGCATCATTCTCGAATCAATTGCGGCCTAACGTAGGTCCGGATTCGCCTCGATTCCCATCGTCCCATCCTTCGCAAATCCGCCTCATCCAACCCACACCTGGCGGCCTCAGTAGCCGCCCCGATGCGGAAGGAGTGGGAGGCGTAGGCGGAACCCTCCAAACCCATACCGTTTAAGCATTTTCGAAGAACTGCCCCAAATTGGAATCGTGACAGATTCGATCCATCACTATGTACCCCCATAAATTCTCCTACCACCTGTACAGGGCACATGGCGCAACCCTGCAACCTATGCAGCGAGATCAGCACTCCAACACCCTTTTGATCCGTCTTGGATTTCTTCAACCGCACCCACACCCTGTCAATCAAAACTTCAACGTCCCCCAACATTAACCCCTCCATCTCTTTTTTAGATCGGGCTAACCAATTCACCAATACGAAACGCCCCAAAAAACGCTAATGAAAAAGCCGTTGCAAATAATAACCGCTCGTACCCGTCTCTGCACACCCCAACTAACTGCTCGCGTAAAGCTAAAACACCGCCTGCTTCAACCAAAAATCTTTTGTCCAATCCACAGTGTCCTGTAACTTGAACAAAAAGGCTAAACCTGCCAACCTTTTTTCTATAGCAGACACCGACCTGCCTTCCTCCATATTCCTGGACACGTAATACAGCACTAACAGCCTAACTTGTGACACATCTTGACCCACTCCTGATTCCAGCAGCAACTCACCCCACTCCTTCCACACCTTCTGGTACGCTAAACAAGACGACATACTCACCGATCGCTGAATCCATCCTGCGGCTACCCTAATGCCAAATCCCATATCCAGCCCGGGCAAGGAACGCCCTCTTGTTGTGCCTCCGGTGCCAGAGCCCTGAATCTGTCCCACTGGAACCGAGACAAAGAATCAGCCAGCGTATTCTCCACCCCAGGAATATGTACCGCATAAAGAAAAACATTCAATTGCAGACAGCGCAACACTAACTGTCGCATCACCCGAATGACAGGTTGTGAAGACGCCGACATACTAATTCCGCTCTCGCTGCCAGGCTTCAGCTTCCCCTTGTCCCCAAGAAGCAATGCCTACAGGTTCATCTAGCCGATGGATCCCTTCCCCGTTCCGGCTTAATCACCTACGAAACTGGTCTCATCCCGGTCACCACTGATTCTGGTCATCGAGAACTTCTCTGCCTGGATATCATTCCTTCCCCCATGTTTCCTATCATCTTGGGGCTCCCCTGGCTACAAGCACACGAACCCCTAATTAACTGGCGGACGAAGGAGGTTTCCTTCCCTTCCCAATACTGCACCCAAAACTGCTTTGCTCCAAACCCCGCCACCTGTTCAGCTCTAGTACCAGTGCCCGATAACCTGAAACACGTACCACCTGTCTACCTCGAGTTCAAGGATGTCTTTGACAAACAACAGGCCGACCGCCTACCACCTCACCGGCCCTACGATTGCCCCATAGACCTCCTACCCGGGGCCGCGGTCCCTTTCGGCCGTATCTTCCCACTATCTGAAACCGAGTTGAAAACTCTCAAGACCTACATCGACGAAAACGTAGCCAAGGGATTCATCCGTCCCTCTTCCTCACCGGCTGGAGCCGGTATCTTCTTCGTTGAAAAAAAGGATGGCTCACTGAGGCCCTGTATCGACTACCGAGAAATTAACAAAATCACTATTAAAAACAGGTACCCGCTTCCCCTCATCACATGGTTGTTGGGAACCCCTCATAATGGGCAGAGGAACTCAGCACAGGAATGATGGGAACCCCTCTTAATGAGATTAGTGGGTGTACAGACCCGGCAACCCCTCATAATTGGCAGAGCTGGTGTACAGACCTGGGAACTTAGCACATGGATTGTGGGAACCTCTCATTATGGGTAGAGTGGGTGTACAGACCCGGGAACTCAGCACAGGAATGAAGGGGGCCACTCATAATGGGATCAGTGGGTGTAGAAACCTGGAAACTCAGCACAGGGCTCATAGGAATCCCTCATAATGGGCAGAGCTGGTGTACAGACCTGGGAACTTGGCACAGGTTTGGTGGGAACCCCTCATAATGGGCAGAGCTGGTGTACAGACATGGGAACACAGCACATGGATTGTGGGAACCTCTCATTATGGGTAGAGTGGGTGTACAGACGCAGGAACTAAGCACAGGAATGATGGGAACCACTCATAATGGGATCAGTGGGTTTAGAAACCTGGGAACTCAGCATAGGGCTTGTGGGAACCCCTTATAATGGGCAGAACTGGTGTACAGACCTGGGAACTTGGCACAGGTTTGGTAGGAACCCCTCATAATGGGCAGAGCTGGGGTACAGACCTGGGAACTTGTCACAGGGTTGGTGGGAACCCCTCATAATAGGCAGAGCTGGTCTACAGACCTGGGAACTCATCATAGGAATGATGGGAACCAGTCATAATGGGTTGAGTGGGTGTACATACCCGTGAACTCAGCACATGTGTCACGTACCTTACAGCGGAGTCCGAATGCTGGGGGTGGCCTTGTGCACGGTTCCGGTCCCAACACCCCTGGTGGTGGGGACAGGGAGTGCTGGGGCAACAAAAGGGTGCAGGTGCCTGCGGCTAGGAGACTGGTGCTTGAAGATACTGGTTCTTCTGGGAGGCTGGTGTGGAGGCTGATACCCGAAGCTATATCCAGTGGTGGCCGGGCAGGTGGGTATAGGAACTGCGACGTCAAGACAGGCAGGAGTCGGCAACTTGGCTGGCAAACAGGGTACAAGGCAGAAGGCAAGTTCATAGTCAAGGGCAGGCAGAGGTTGGCAACGGGCAGGCGGTGAGGTACAGAATCAAGGAGCAGAGCCGTAGTCAAGAGTCCAAGCCGAGGTCAGTATAATAGTAGGCAGCCGATAAGTAGGGGTGATCCAGAAGAGTAGTCAAGGGAAGCCGAGTTTGTCAGGAGCAAGGTAACAGGTAATAACAAGCAGGTACTCAGGGAACAGACTGAAGACGATCCAGCACTGGCATCATGTGAAGGCCTTGTTTATATATGGCGCTATGTGCCGGGATTGGTGGAGGTGAACGTCCGTGCGCGAGTGCGCTTACACGTTCGTACTGACGTGCGAGTGCGTGCACCCATTCGCATTGGAGTGCGAGGACGCGCACACGTTCGTGTTAGTGAGCGGGTACGCACGCACGTTCCGGAGCTCATTCGGTTCCGTTGGGGACACTGCGCATGGGTCCTGGCATCCGCAGAGTGAGGATTCGCCCCTGCTGCACGAAGACGGGCATTGGTACCGTGAGTTCTCTGACATTGCCCCCTCCTTAGGGGCAGCCTCCGGATGCCTCTTCAAAGCGGGCCTTGAGGGCGGGAATGGTGAAAGGCTTGTATGAGCCTCTGAGCATGAAGATCTGTTTCTGGTTCCCAGGAATTTTCTTCTGGGCCAAAACCTCTCCATTTGATCAAATACTGGTCCTCCCCCTGTCTTTTCCTGTGGTCCAGAATAGCCTCAATTTCAAATTCTTCTTCCCCATCTACCATTATAGCTTCCGGGGGGCCCACCTCACGATCCGGGAAGGAATTTGGCACATCAGGCTTAAGTAGAGAAACATGGAATACAGGGTTTATCCTG
>JAQSEC010004143.1:1994958-2050394 GCA_028564925.1 Lithobates sylvaticus
GCCCAGAACTATTGGGGCCGCTCGCATCAAATTCGTGTGATGCGAGCGGTCAGAATACCTCCAGCAAGAGACTTACCCGAATCTGTTTCCATTCTGGATACCCCCAGGCCTAACACTCGGTCCCTGACCTCCCAAACCAAAGGGGGACAGGAACCCCAATCAGCAGAAGAAGAAAGAGGAGAACTTGAATGGCTATGGCCTTCCTCAACTCCAGGAAATGCCGCCATAGATCTTCCACTTACTGAGGATGTGGAAGATAAAACATTGAACCCAGAAGCTACAGAGTTTGTTCCATTCAGTGTTGTGCCTGAGTGCTGGGAAGATATCCCTGGTCTCTACTCAGAAGAAGAAGAAGTAGATGTTCCAGAACCAGAGATGTTGCCAGAATGTGTTCCTGAAGAAGTGCCAAGAGAACAGAGAGCTTGCAGAGTTGTGAGGCCTCCCAAGAAGTTAACTTACCCCCAAATGGGAAAAAGTTCAGAGGACTCTGTTACCACAGCAAGGAGAAGTGCTGAACGCCCAGACCCATCCACTGTTCATTTGGTGGAGGGCAACCCCAGCTCACTCTCTGGCACAGTTAGACAGGTCGCCCACACTGAAGTGACCTGTAGACAGGACAGCTCCCCATCCTATGCTAATTGGTGGGAAGCTCCTCTGTCTGAATTATGTGAACGTGTTGTTTCAAAGAAAGCTTGTAGATTGAACAATGTCTTTGGGGACCAAAGATTCAAAGTGGGGGGAGTGTGTAGCGGGGTCGTTCCCCTTTTAGGGGAGAAGACTACAGTCCCCATAATTCCCCAGGCTCCCGGGAGGATGTTGGTTTCTGCCCGAGAGGCTGATGGGGGAGGTGATAAAAGGGAAGAGGAGGGACCGCCTCTTCCTCTTCTGACTGGGCTGGTGACGCAGAGACCACTGAGTGAGGAGACACCTGTGCGGACCGGGACTGCTGAAGGCCTGAAGCCTGGGCCTTGCAGCAGACAGAGAGAGACTCTCACCCCTCATTGTCAGCAGCAGCAGAGCGGAGCCTTTTTCCTGAGGACGGTCGGTCGGAGAGAGGACCGGAGCGCAGGGGCTGTGACGGAGGAGGCCGGACGCCGCCAGTGGAGGTCCCGGAGCTGAGGACGGTATCCGGAGTGGTGAGCGAGCTGAAAGGCTCATCTTGCATTGTCATTTCACTTATGCCTATTGAACTGCCAAGGCAAATTTACCTCAGAGCAGAAGATTGTGTTTTCTTGTGGATTACAAACACACCATTTAAAGTTACATGTGCACCAGCTCTACAGTTCTTGTGCCGGTGAAGAATACTGGGGTTCCCCAAGGACTGAGCTCTATTGTTAGGGATCAGGCCTGATCCATTAGATAGTCGCAGTTAGATTTGTTGCACCTCAGAGGTGCATAGCAGACGGTCGCTACACGTGGCGCTCCGTTCCCCATTGCTATCCTGATACATATATGTGTACATGTTTAAGTGCATATTGCAGGGACCTGCTAATGTGTTGTAAGTCAAATGTTTGATGCATGTTACTATTGATTTTCATACTGCCAAAGTAAAGACAGTTATTTCAGTCAGCAGTTGCCTGTGAGTTTGAGTCCATTACAGTTAAAGTATAAGTGATATTTATATGTGCGTAGATACATACCCCTTGATTAACTGTGCCAGAGCGGGTAGAGCAAATTGCCGGGGGGTTGGTGGAGCTGTACTCAGGGACCCAAAACAAACTTGCGCCCCTCTTAACTGGGGGTATCGCTACATAGGAATCTCTTGAATAATTCTCTCTGCCTCTTTCTTTTCCTTAATAAAGACACTCTCTAGTCTACTCTAGCTATGTAGATCGCTCACTGATATAACTAATTTGAAGAAAATTTAAGGAATGTGGACTGACTGACTGACTTTATCAGACTAACTCCTAAAATCCTCTCTTAGCAGCACAGGAACCTGTCTATACTATAGACGTGTCTGTACTATATATAGAGGCTGGGTCACATGCTGCACTGCCCAATCACAGCCATGCCATTAGTAGGCATGGCTGTGATGGCTTCTAAGGGCACACTAGTGAAACTAGTGTAGATTGGCTGCCCTGCAGCTTGTAAAAGGCGCCAATACATCGCCGAACACCGGACCCGAACCCGAACATACAGCCAATAGTTCGGGTTTGGGTCCGGGACCCGGACACCCAAAAGTCCTCCTCATATTTTCAAAATTCATGATCTCGCCCTAAATGGGTGTTTTTGCAATATCTTGAAATATGCGTGTATCTCAAAAACTGCTAAACGGCAGAAAATGCTATTGGGAAAAAAAATGTCACTACAATTTTTTTTTTTGGGACAGCACAATAGAAGAAATATCGATCGATTGTATGTCACACTCCTGCACAAAGCACTGAAATATTTTATTTTTTGTCAATAGCAGAATACACGTACAGTGTCTAAAGCGTGTATGAACATGCAGAAAATGCTATTGCAACGCCCCGGCCACATTCCAGCATTTGGTAAACAATATTTTCTGTAGGTACCTAGATGACTTCTTGGTGGTCTATCTCAATGACATTCTCATCTTCCCGCCACTCCCGAGCTTCACCAGACACACGTCAGACTGGTCCTCACCATCCTTAGGCAACACAGGCTCTATCTCAAAGCGGAAAAAATGTGAATTTGAGAAAACCACCGTGCAATTCTTAGGATTCATTATCACCACCAACGGGGTCGCAATGGACCCACAAAAGGTTCAAGCCATCCAGGACTGGCCGGCTCCCAAGGACAAGAAGGGAGTCCAGAGGTTCATCGGGTTTGCCAACTTCTACCGATGCTTCATCGTTGGTTTCTCCTCCATTGTGGCCCCAATTACCCAGTTAACCCACCAACACAACCAGTTCCATTGGTCTCCCGAGGCCCAGGCGGCCTTCGCCCAGTTGAAAACCCTGTTCTCTTCCGCCCCAATCCTACGGCACCCGGATCCCGCACTGCCCTTTGTGCTGGAGGTGGATGCCTCTGAGACAGCTCTCGGGGCTATCCTCTCCCAGCGCCAGGGCGCCAAGGCCCTCCTTCACCCAGTGGCCTTTGCCTCTCGGAAATTGAGCCCTCCAGAGAGGAACTATGATGTGGGAGACAGGGAACTGTTGGCTATTAAGTTTGCCCTTGAAGAATGGCGGTATCTCTTGGAGGGGGCATCTCACCCTGTCATGGTCTGGACCAACCATAAGAACCTTGAATATCTGAGAACAGCCAAAAGTCTCCGACTCAGGCAGGCCAGATGGGCCCTCTTCTTTTCAAGGTTCAACTTTCTTATTGCGTATAGACCGGGCTCCAAAAATGGAAAGGCGGATGCGCTCTCCCGCATGTTCCTAGAAACTACTCAGGAAACGGAACCCAGCACCATTTTGTCCCCCCAGAACTTTTGCTTAATCACTGAAGTAGATCTCATGACTGCCATCAAGACTGCCACCAGGCACAACCCAGTGCCCACGACCTTTCCCTGGTTGAACGTAATGACCTACTCTGGTCCGAGGGAAACATTTTCGTCCCCCAAGGAACAAGGCCATTGGTACTCAAAACCTTCCATGATCACAAATAAGGATGAGCCAGGTGTTCGATTCGAACCCATGTTCGAATCGAGTACCGGGTGTTCGCTCGCTCGGCGAGCCCAGAACTATTGGGGCCGCTCGCATCAAATTCGTGTGATGCGAGCGGCCCCGCAATGCATTGCGGCCCGCGCAGTGCAATGCTGGCTGATGATTGGCCAAGCATGCACTGTGACCCCGCATGCTTGGCCAATCACAGCGCCGGCAGCGAGGAGAGCCATAATTGGCTACAGGCAGGATGCCTGTAGCCAATTATAGCTCAGGGGCTTTAGTACACGCCCCACGGTATAAGAGGCCGCCGCGCCGGCGGCCTCGCATATTATGTTTCAGACAGTGTCAGCGTGTCAGTGTGCTGCTGACTGCTGACAACAATATGTGCTTTATTTCTGGGGATATGTGTGTGCATGCTGTTAGTACAGCATTGCAGTATCACATCTGGGGGTGTCTATAGTATGCCTGTGAAGGGGGCAGGTTTCCTGTGCTTAAAACTTTCCCTGCAAAAAAGTGTCATTTTTGCAGGAAAAAAGCTATTTAAAATCACTCGCGGCTAATGAATTGATGGCTCCTGTAACACAGAGAACTGTCATTCATTAATTTAAAAAAAAAAAAAAAGCGTAGGGGTCCCCCCAAATTCAATAACCAGGCCCTTCAGGTCTGGGATGGATATTAAGGGGAACCCCAGCCAAAAAAAAAAAAAAAAATGGCGTAGGGTCCCCCTCAAAATCCATACCAGACCTTGAGGTCTGGTATGGATTTTAAGGGGAACCCTAGCCAAAAAAAATGGCGTGGGGTCCCCCTCAAAATCCATACCAGACCCTTATCCGAGCACGCAACCTGGCAGGCCGCAGGAAAAGAGGGGGGGACGAGAGCGGCCCCCCCTCTCGCCTGAACCGTACCAGGCCACATGCCCTCAACATTGGGAGGATGCTTTGGGGGTCTAAGACCCCTAAAGCACCTTGTCCCCATGTTGATGAGGACAAGGGCCTCTTCCCCACAACCGTGCCCGGTGGTTGTGGGGGTCTGCGGGTGGGGGGCTTATCGGAATCTGGAAGCCCCCTTTAACAAGGGGACCCCCAGATCCCGGCCCCCCCCCCCTGTGTGAAATGGTAAGGGGGTACAAAAGTACCCCTACCATTTCACCAAAAAAGTGGCAAAAATGGTAAAAATGACAGGAGACAGTCTTTGACAATTCCTTTATTAAAATCTTCTTTCTTCTTTCTTCATCCTTCGGTTTCTTCATCTTCTCCTTCCTTCATCTTCTTCCATCTTCTTCTTCCATTTTCTTCTTCCTCCAATCCGCTTCTTCTTGCGCTGGTCTTCTCGTCCTTCTCGTCCGGCATCTTCTTCCGTCGGCGTCGGCGTCGGTGTCTCTGTCTCTTCTTGGGCCACTCCGCGCAATGGGAGGCTCCCGCTGTGTGAGGCTCCGCTCCGTCTGACAGGTCTTTTATAATGGAGGGCACCTGGTGACCCCGCCCCCTCTGACGCACAGGGACGTCATGGGGAATTCCATGATGGCTTTCCCCATGACGTCAGAGGGGGGCGGGGTCACCAGGTGCCCTCCGTTTTAAAAGACCTGTCAGATGGAGCGGAGCCTCACACAGCGGGAGCCTCCCATTGCGCGGAGCGGCCCAAGAAGACACCGACACCGACGCCGACGCCGACGGAAGAAGATGCCGGACGAGAAGGACGAGAAGACCAGCGCAAGAAGAAGCGGATCGGAGGAAGAAGAAAATGGAAGAAGAAGATGGAAGAAGATGAAGGAAGGAGAAGATGAAGAATCCGAAGGATGAAGAAAGAAGAAAGAAGGCCCTTGTCCTCATCAACATGGGGACAAGGTGCTTTAGGGGTCTTAGACCCCCAAAGCATCCTCCCAATGTTGAGGGCATGTGGCCTGGTACGGTTCAGGCGAGAGGGGGGGCCGCTCTCGTCCCCCCCTCTTTTCCTGCGGCCTGCCAGGTTGCGTGCTCGGATAAGGGTCTGGTATGGATTTTGAGGGGGACCCCACGCCATTTTTTTTGGCTAGGGTTCCCCTTAAAATCCATACCAGACCTCAAGGGTCTGGTATGGATTTTGAGGGGGACCCTACGCCATTTTTTTTTTTTTTTTTTGGCTGGGGTTTCCCTTAATATCCATCCCAGACCTGAAGGGCCTGGTTATTGAATTTGGGGGGACCCCTACGCTTTTTTTTTTTCATTTTTTTTATTTTTTTTATTTTTTATCAATGACTTTTTTTTATGAATGAGTTTCAATGAATCACTGTTCTCTGTGTTACGGGAGCCGTGAATTAACATTAGCCACGAGTGATTTTAAATAGCTTTTTTACTTTCAAAAATGACACTTTGCGCAGAGACAGTTCTAAACACGGGAAACATGCGCCCCTTTACAGGCCACCTATAGACACCCCCCAGGTACGAAATTTAAAGGAATATTACACTTTTATTGTTTCAATTTAAGCATTATTAAAATCACTGCTCCTGAAAAAACGGCCGTTTTTAAAAGAAATGTTTGCATTGATACATGTCCCCTGGGGCAGGACCCAGGTCCCCAAACACTTTTTATGACATTAACATGCATATTAGCCTTTAAAATGAGCACTTTAAAATACGAACGTTCGCATCCATTATAACTAATAGGGTTCTAAAGCTCGCACGGACTTTAGGTCCGTTCGCGGGTTCTGGTGCGAGCCGAACGGGGGGGTGTTCGGCTCATCCCTAATCACAAACTGGCAGGCCACTTCGGGTCCAAAAAGACCACCGAACTTATCTCCCGTTCATTTTGGTGGCCTGGCTGGAGACGAGATTGCAAGGACTATGTCGCCTCCTGCATTCCGTGCCAACGCAGCAAAGGCCCAAAGGCCAAATCATGGGGGCTACTAAAGCCTCTACCCATTCCTGAACGCCCATGGGCGGAGGTTTCTATGGATTTCATTGTGGAGTTACCCCCTTCAAAGGAATTCACCACCATCTTTGTCATTATCGACCGCCTCTCCAAAATGGCCCACTTTATACCTTTGGTTGGCACTCCTTCTGCTTCCACCACTGCTGATGTGTTTTTTAGGGAAATTGTGAGGCTGCATGGGGTACCCAAAAGCATCACCTCGGACAGAGGCACGCAGTTCACTTCAAGGTTCTGAAAAGAGTTGTGCAAGTCTTTGGAAATTAAGGTCTGCCTTTCCTCCGCATATCACCCTCAAAGCAATGGGCAGACGGAAAGAACCAACCAGACCTTAGAACAGTACCTCCGATGCTTCTGCTCTGATTCGCAAAGTGACTGGTCAACCCTGCTGCCATACGCTGAGTTTGCGTACAACAACTCTATCCACTCCGCCACCCAACATACACCTTTCTGGGTGAACTTCGGCTTCCACCCCTCATTTCTTCCTGAATCACCCCCGGAAACTTCAGTCCCGGCAGCCCAGGACCGGGTGGAGTCTCTACAAGACAACTTCCAAAAACTACAGGAGCTAATGCAAAGGGCCCAGGATGGGTACAGCAAATACTACAATAAAGGGAGGAAGGAGAATCCGGCTTTCAAGGTCAACGAAAAAAGGTCTGGCTGTCTTCCACCAACTTAAAATTACCCGTTCCTTCCCACAAATTGGGGCCGAAGTTCATCGGCCCATTCAAGATAAAAAGGGTCGTGAACCCTGTGGCCTTTGAACTCGAGCTACCCCAGTGCTATAGGATCCATCCGGTCTTCCACGCCTCCTTGTTGAAGCCCGTCACTCCCAGTCCCTTCCCTGGCAGGGAAGAACCACCTCCACCACCTATTCTAGTTGAGGGCGAAAAGGAGTTTGAGGTGGAGGAAATTTTGAACTGCAGGAAAATGGGCAGACAGCTTCAGTACCTAATCAGGTGGAAGGGTTACCCCCCTGAGGACAATTCGTGGGAACCTTCAAGGAACCTGCACGCCCCACGCTTAATTCGGGCCTTTCACCAAACTCATCCAGAACTGATGGCCAGTTTGGGTGTCCAGAGGCCACCCCTCGGGGGAGGGCACTATCAGGAGAGCGGCGCCGGACGGCCGGCCCGCTCTCTAGTGCGCATGCGCGGGGGCTCAGCGCTCCGGCGCATGCGCACTCGCGGCTCGGCGGTCCGGCGCTCGCGCATGTGCACTAGCGCACACCTGGCGGCAATGACGCGCAATTAGCGTCATTCTGGCGCCTATTTAAAGCTTCCTGACGCACAGGCACCTTGCTGGTCTGTCTCTCCAGCTTAGTGCCTGTGTGTCCTGTGTCCCCAAAGTTACCTGATCTGTTCCTACTGTTGCCTGACCCGGATTGCCTGACGTTCCTGACTTTCTCCTGTGTTTGACCCCCTGGCCTGTTTAAACGACCCTGCTGCTGCTGCCTCTGTGTTTGACCCGGATCTCCTGACGTTGCTGATGCCCCCTGTGTTTGACCCTCTGGCCTGCCCTACGGACTTTGCTGAACTCTCCTGTGTTTGACCCTCTGGCCTGCCCTACGGACTTTGCTGATACCTCCTGTGTTTGACCCTCTGGCCTGCCCTACGGACTTTGCTGATACCTCCTGTGTTTGATCCTCTGGCTTGCCTGCTGAACTCTCCTGTGTTTGACCCTCTGGCTTGTCCACGCAATCTCTGCCGGATCTCCCAGTGTTTGTACCCCAGCCGGGCATTTGGTACCTGCCTCCTTACTCTGCCATCTGCCGGCCTGCCCGGGCCAGGTCATTACCACCTCCGGTCTCCCTACCAGTTCTGCTTACGTGTCGGAGGTGACCTGTGCCTCCTGGTGCCATTTGCTCCCTGTCCCATCTCCAGGGGGCAGACTGCGCTGGGTCGCAAGGGTGAACCGCTCTCAGCATCTCGGCCTCGGTAAGTACATCTCTGACACTCCCTGCTGCTGCGGCCAGAGGCGGAGGTGGGTGGACTCAGGGCGCTGTTGCTAGACGCGAGGCGGGGAGGCCCTAGCAACCCATTCAGCAATGTTCATTACTGCGGCTGTGTGTCCTTATTTCATTTCGGGACACTGTATTGTCCCGGAATGAAGGTGCCCAGGACACGGGACACAGATATTAATTAAGGGACAATCCCGGGAAATCCGGGACATGTGGGCACCCTAGGGGGCAGGCTTTTATGAGGCCCCATCAGGTAGGCTGCATGGGGCCCTGTGATTTCTAACAGCAGCTCTGTCAATACCAGCAATTACCCCTCTGCATTGGGTCCAGTTTCCACAACAATAGCCTCCCAGAATTAAAGGCAGTTCCTGCTAAACCAGCAAATTGAAATCCGTCTATGGCCGGCTTAAAGTAGGTTCTGAGCAGTCTGACTGCATGTCATTAAATATTATCCTCCTGATGTTCTGAAGTACTCTATGTTCAATTTCGAATTTTAGATCGATATTTCTTCTATTGTGCTGTCCCAAAAAAGAAATTGTAGTGACATTTTTTTTTCCCAATAGCATTTTCTGCAGTTTAGCAGTTTTTGAGATAAACGCTTTACATACTGTGGGTGTATTCTGCTATTGGAAAAACATTGCAAAAAAATTAAATTTTGTTGCGATTTGTGCATTTTTTTCCAATAGCATTTTCTGCATGTTCATACACGCTTTAGACACTGTACATGTATTCTGCTATTGACAAAAAATAAAATATTTCAGTGCTTTGTGCAGGAGTGTGACATACAATCGATCAATATTTCTTCCAATTTTGCAGTCCCAAAAAAAAAATTGTAGTGCCATTTTTTTTTCTTAATAGCATTTTCTGCAGTTTAGCAGTTTTTGAGATACACGCATATTTCAAGATATTGCAAAAACACCCATTTAGGGCTAGATCATAAATTTTGAAAATATGAGGAGATCATCAAAAAGGGGACGTGGCCCGGGTTGTGGTGCTGCTGGTGGCGCTCCTGTTGCAGGGAGAGGACGTGGTCGATCTGTGCCAGCTACACGCACTAGTGAAACACCTTCCTCAGGTGCGAGTAGGCGACAGAGCCTGCAGCGGTATTTCGGCGCGCCTAATGAGGCTGTACGAATGTTGAGGCCAGGACAAGTACAGGCAATAGTAGATTGGGTTGCTGACAGTGCCTCCGGTTCCTTTACATTGTCTCCCACCCAGTCTCCTGATAAAAGTTCAGAGTTGGCACCTGCAGCCGATGTCCATCAGTCTTTCACCTCACCCCCTTGCAAATCAGCCAATCAGTCTGAGCCCCAAATCATGCAGCAGTCTCTTCTGCTTTTTGATGACTCTGTTAGCAGGGTTTCCCAGGGCCATCCACCTAGCCCTGCCCCAGAAGTGGAAGAGATTGTGTGCACCGATGCCCAACCACTTATGTTTCATGATGAGTACATGGGAGGACCATCGCAGCACGTCTCAGATGATGACGAAACACAGGTGCCAACTGCTGCTGCTTTCGCCATTGTGCAGACCGACAAGAAGGGCAGGGGTGAAGACTGGGTGGAAGATGATGTGGAGGACGATGAGGTCCTTGACCCCACATGGAATCAACGTCATGCAGGTGACCAGTGTAGTTCGGAGGAAGAGGCGGTGGTCGCACAGAGCCACCAGCACAGCAGAAGAGGGAGCAGGGTGCAAAAGCGGAGCATCCGTCCCCTAGACCAGCCCTCAAAAATTACACTCGCACACTCGCATTTTGCGAGTGATTTTTGAGGGCTGGCGAGGAGAAGAGAGGAGAGCCGCCTCTGGGAGATCACAGCAGGGAACATCACTGCTTTCGTTTCATCATAAGCTGTGTGTTCCCCCGCCGCGCGCCGTCACATAAGCCCCTCCCCTTTTCCGGGACTTTGATAGACAGATCACCCGTCCAATCCTAGGACGGGTGACATGTATCAAAGTTCCCCGGACAAGGGGAGGGGCTTATGTGACGGCGCGCGGCGGGGGAACACACAGCTTATGATGAAACGAAAGCAGTGATGTTCCCTGCTGTGATCTCCCAGAGGCGGCTCTCCTCTCTTCTCCACAGGTAGGCAGCACATGGGGGACACAGGCTGCACATGGGGGGGGGGGGACACAGCCTGCATATAGGGGGGGGGACACAGCCTGCACATGGGGGGGGACACAGCCTGCACATAGGGGGGGGACACAGCCTGCACATAGGGGGGGACACAGCCTGCACATGGGGGGGGGGGGGGGGCACACAGGCTGCACATGGGGGACACAGGCTGCACATGGGGGACACAGCCTGCACATGGGGGACACAGCCTGCACATGGGGGACACAGGCTGCACATGGGGGACACGGGCTGCACATGGGGGACACGGGCTGCACATGGGGGACACGGGCTGCACATGGGGGACACGGGCTGCACATGGGGGACACGGGCTGCACATGGGGGACACAGGCTGCACATGGGGGACACAGCCTGCACATGGGGGACACAGGCTGCACATGGGGGACACAGGCTGCACATGGGGGGGGGACACAGGCTGCACATGGGGGGGACACAGGCTGCACATGGGGGGGGGACACAGGCTGCACATGGGGGGGAGGCTGCAAATGGGGGGGACACAGGCTGCACATGGGGGGGGGGGGACACAGGCTGCATTAACATTAAAGTTGTTAATATTTTTATAACTTAATTGCATAAAACATTAAAGGTGTCATTTAATGAGATAATTTGAGGGCGGGTTTAGGGGCGGGGCAGGGTAGGGGTTGGGCGGGGCAACTGGTGGCGAGTAACCCTTGAGGCCTGGCTAGTAGCTCAGGACTTGAAATTTTGAGCCCTGCCCTAGACAGTACGTCTGCTACTGCCCAACGCAGCAAGGGACCAAGCACACCAAAGCCAGGTCCAAGGAGTTCCCTAGTGTGGCAGTTCTTCAGACAATGTGCTGATGACAAGACACGAGTGGTTTGCATGCTGTGCAATCAGAGCCTGAAGCGAGGCATAAACGTTCTCAACCTGAGCACAACCTGCATGACCAGGCAAAGCACGAGATGCAGTGGAGTAGACACCTCAAAAACCAAGAAAGGTCTCTGGCTCCTCCTGCTTCCTCTTCTGCTGCAGTCTTGGCCTCTTCATCCACCTCTGTAGTGACAGTGGCACCTGCCAACCCGCAAACGGAGGATCTGCCAGCAACACTACCACCTGAGTCACCAACCATCTCCACAATGTCCCATGGAAGCATTCAGCTCTCTATTTCCCAAACACTGGAGCGGAAGAGGAAGTACCCCCCTAGCCACCCGCGATCCCTGGCCCTAAATGCCAGCATTTCAAAATTCCTCGCCTTTGAAATGCTGTCATTCCGTCTGGTGGAGACGCAGAGTTTTAAAAGGCTGATGTCATTGGCTGTCCCACAGTACGTCGTGCCCAGCCGCCACTACTTTTCCAGACAAGCTATCCCTTCCCTGCACAACCAAGTGGGGGACAAAATCAGGTGTGCACTGCGCAACGCCATCTGTGGCAAGGTCCACCTAACTACGGATGCGTGGACCAGTAAGCACGGTCAGGGATGTTATATCTCCCTAACAGCACACTGGGTAAATGTAGTGGCGGCTGGGCCTGAGGCGGATAGCAGTTTGGCGCATGTCCTTCCACCACCGAGGATTGCAGGGCACTTCAGTTTGCCTCCTGTTGCTAACTCCTCCTACTCCGCTTCCTCATCCTCTACCGCCTCCTCATCCGGTCAGCGTAACACCTTCACCACCAACTTCAGCACAGCCAGGGCTAAACGACAGCAGGCAGTTTTAAAACTTTCCTGTTTGGGGGAAAAACCCCACACTGCGCAGGAGTTGTGGAGGGACATGGAACAACAGACCGATGAGTGGTTGGTGGCAGTGAGCCTCAAGCCCGGCCTGGTGGTGTGCGATAATGGGTGAAATCTTGTAGCAGCTCTGGGCCTAGGCGGTTTGACGCACATCCCTTGCCTGGTGCATGTGCTGAACTTGGTGGTCCAGAGGTTCCTTAAGAATTACCCCGATATGCCAGAGCTGCTGCAGAAAGTGCGGGCCGTCTGTGCGCACTTTGGGCGCTCTCACCCTGCTGCTGCACGCCTGTCAGCGCTGCAGCGTAACTTCGGCCTTCCCGCTCACCGTCTCATATGTGACGTGCCCACAAGGTGGAACTCCACCTTGCACATGCTTGCCAGACTGTGCGATCAGCAGCAGGCGATAGTGGAGTTTCAGCTGCAGAACGCACGCGTGAGTCGCTCTGCGGAACAGCATTACTTCACCGCCAATAACTGGGCCTCCATGCGAGACCTGTGTGCCTTGTTGCACTGTTTCGAGTACTCCACCAACATGGCCAGTGCCGATGACGCCGTTCTCAGCGTTACTATTCCAGTTCTATGACTCCTTGAAAAAACTCTTCAGGCGATGATGGAAGAGGATGTGGCACAGGAGGAGGAGGAAGAGGGTTCATTTCCAAGGCTTTCAGGGCAGTCATTTACAAGTGGCTACGAGGGTGGGTTCCTGCACCAACAAGCGCCAGGTACACAATTGTCCGGCAGCAAGGTCACAGTTCTGGAGGATGACGAGGTGGAGGATGAGGAGGAGATGGAGGAGGAGGAACCATGTTCACAGTAGGGTGGCACCCAGACCAGCTCATGTCCATCACTGGTGCGTGGCTGGGGGGATACAGAGGACACAGTCGATACACCTCCCACAGAGGACAGCTTTTCCTTGCCTCTGGGCAGCCTGGCACACATGAGCGATTACATGCTGCAGTGTCTCCGCAATGACCGCCGAGTTGCCCACATTTTAACTGGTGCTGATTATTGGGTGGCCACCCTGCTGGATCCCCGTTACAAGGACAACGTGCCGTCCTTAATTACCTCACTGGAGCGTGATCGTAAGATGCGCGAGTACAAGCGCACGCTGGTAGACGCGCTGCTGGTGGCATTCCCACTTGGCAGCGGGGGTACTGTGGAAGCACAAGGCGAAGGCAGAGGAGAAGGAAGAGGTCGCCAACGCATCCGGGGCACCGCCAGCACCTCGGAAGGCAGGGTTAGCATGGCCGAAATGTGGAAAAGCTTTGTCAGCACGCCACAACAACCAGCACCACCAGCTGAGATGGAACGTCTTAGCAGGAGGCAGCATTTCACCAACATGGTGGAGCAGTATGTGTGCACACGCCTACACGTACTGAATGACGGGTCTGCCCCCTTCAACTTCTGGGTCTCCGAATTGGACACATGGCCTGAGCTTGCCCTTTATGCCTTGGAGGTGCTGGCCTGCCCTGCAGCCAGTGTATTATCTGAACGTGTATTTAGCACGGCAGGGGGCGTTGTCACAGACAAGCGCAGCCGCCTGTCCAGAGCCAATGTGGACAAGCTCACGTTCATTAAAATGAACCAGGCATGGATCCCACAGGACTTGTCCGTACCTTGTGCAGAATAGACATGTATACCGGTGTTCTGACAAAAACTGTCTTGCAATCGGCTAGTGTCCGGCCACTTACTGTGCAGGCGCAGTGCTTGCGCAAAACGGAGGACAAGGAGATTCACAAAATCTCCAAAGATGAACGTCGCCTGGGCAGTGAGTGCAGGTTCAAGCCCCACCATCCAAGTGGAAATACGGTAGCACATAGTAACAGGGCCCCTCACAGGCTCGCTTGGCTAGGCTTCAACCTCGGATGATGTGGCTTGAACCTGGAGTCACCGCGCATCGTCTTCGGAGAGTTTCAAAATCCCCTTGTCCTACGTACTGAGCAAGCGCAGTACAGGGCGGACACTATGCGACGGGGGACAGAATTCGGCACATCATTCACCACTAGCCTTACCCAGCCATTGTTGTATTTTTGAACCAGTGTTGGCTACCTCGTCCTCCTCCACCGCCGCTTCCACCTACACCGCCACATCCACCGCCACCTCAACCTCCTACTCCATATGGACCTCGTCCTCCTAGGTCAAGATTATAATTTTTTAAATTTCCAAGTATTTTATTTTCCCACTATCTTATCCATTAAATTGAATAATTTTTCCAGAAAGTGCGTCTTCTGGGGTATTCCCACCATATGTGCGGCATCGTGCTGTTGAGTTTCTGAGGTTCTTAATTACTTCCTGTACCTCTTCTGCTGAGAAGGAGGCCTCCAGCATTTTATTTAAATTTTTTATTTTTTTATGTTATTTTAAGTTATTTCCCTATCCACATTTGTTTGCAGATCACTTGCCATGCTCTTAACAACATTTTGTTGCCATTTGCAGCCCTCTAGCCCTTTCCATGACTTTTTTACAGCCATTTTAGTCTTTAAAAGTTCGGGTCCCCATTGACTTCAATGGGGTTCGGAGTTCGGGGTCAAGTTCGGTCCCGAACCCGAACATCCAGGTGTCCGCTCAACTCTAGTGGGAACCCCTCATAATGGGCAGAGCTGGTCTACAGACCTGGGAATTCGTCATAGGAATGATGGGAACCAGTCATAATGGGTTGAGTGGGTGTACATATACCCGTGAACTCAGCACATGGTTGGTGGGAACCCCTCATAATGGGATTATTGGGTGTAGGGAGAGGAGGGGGGGCAGGGAGAGAGAGAGAGGGAGGCAGGGAGAGTGAGAGAGGGGGACAGGGAGAGAGAGAGGAGGGGGGACAGGGAGAGAGAGGGAGGGGGACAGGGGGAGAGAGAGGGGGGAGGGGGCAGGAAGAGAGAGAGAGGGGGACAGGAAGAGAGAGAGGGGGAGGGGGCAGGGAGAGAGAGGGGGAGGGGGGCAGGGAGAGAGAGGGGAGGGGGCAGGGAGAGAGAGGGGAGGGGGCAGGGAGAGAGAGAGGGGGCAGGGAGAGAGAGAGGGAGGGGGCAGGGAGAGAGAGAGGGGGCAGGGAGAGAGAGAGGGAGGGGGTAGGGAGGGAGAGAGAGAGGGGGCAGGGAGAGATAGGGAGGGGGCAGGGAGAGAGAGAGAGAGGGGGGCAGGGAGAGAGAGAGGGGGGCAGGGAGCACAGCACATGTCTGAAATGCATGTATTTTCTGTGCACGTTTTGTCACTTGGAAAAAAAAAACATCTGCTTGGGGTGTCAAACAATGAGGCTGCATTCACATATGCACATTTCCCATCGCAAACTGCATGCTATGGAGTGCATATTGGAAATGCCCTGTGAATGTGTATCGTGCTTGCATCACTAGAATGGCAATGCGAGGACGATATGCGTTTGCAGTAAAAGGGCTGGGGGTGCGATTTTGGTAATTTTGGACCCATTTTGGGCTAAAAGGCTGGCAGTGCGATTTTGGTCATTTTGGACCCATTTCTGCTAAAAGGGCCGATAGTGCGATTTGGTCATTTTGGACCCATTTTGGGCTAAAAGGGCCGGGCTGCGATTTTCTTAATTTTAGAGATCTTCCGTGAAAAACAGCGAAAAAAAATCGGGTGGCTTAAAATCAGCTGTTTCCACCTGAATACCGGGTTTGCCAGGGAATGGGGGAAGTACGGGTTTTGCAGAAGTGGTGGGCACCCAATCAGGATTGGCGAATTCTGCAGGAAGGACACTATGGGATCAACAGGCCTGCCTTTGTCTTCTTCTTGGTGGCAGCGGGACACTACTTGTGCTTGCCACCTCGCCAGCTTGAACTGCACTTATGGGACTCGCCACGTCACCACGTGATACTGCAGTGCTGGATGCTGGATGTACGTCCAGAGTGTACTAGGCCGCTGGTGCTTGGCAGTTCACCAGAAGGTATAGCGGCGCTAGTACTCTGCTCCATACGAGGGACCTGCGGTTCTTGCATCTCAACAACAGCAGAACGGTCTTTCTGACCGGGACGCGAGCGAGTGAAGACACACAAGTAAGTGCACCAACAGTACACTGACACCAGGCACACATTTCACCCCCCAGTCACCCCCAGATCACCCCGTGCCCCCCCAGTCACAGTGTCACTGATTGCAGTGGTCATTTATTTACTGATCACTGCATTTAGTGTCATTTGTGACTGTAAAAAGTATCCTTTAGGTCCAAGGTAGCCCCCTACTCCCCCTAATAAAGGTTTAACCCCTTGATTGCCCCCAGGTAACCCTTTCACCCCCTTTGCCAGTGTCACTAAGCAATCGTTTTTCTGATCGCTGCATTAGTATCACTGGTGCCGCTAGATTTATACAGGTTCATAAATAGGTTTATAGGTCAGGTACCCCCATATACAACCTAAATAAAGGTTTTAACCCCCTGATTGCCCCTAGAGTTAACTCTTTCACCAGTGATCACTGTATAAGTGTCACTGGTGACGCTGGTTAGCCAGTTAGTTATTTAGTTATTTAGGTTCCCCGTCAGGTTTTTATATAGCGTCAGGTACCCCCATATATTACCTAATAAAGGTTTTAACCCCCGGATTGCCCCTAGTTAAACCTTTCACCAGTGATCACTGTATAAGTGTTACGGGTGATGCTGGTTAGTTAGTTTGTTTTTTATACTGTCAGGGCACCCGCCATTTATTACCCAACAACGATTTAACCCCCTGATCGCCCGCCGGGTGATATCAATTAGGTTATACGGTCAAAGTGGAGATTACTGCCTCAGCTCCGGTGGAGGCTTGCTTCCACAGTGCCCCCAATTGTCAACCTTTTTTTTTTTTCTAAGTATGAGCTTCAATGTAGGTAAGAGTGGTTGGGGAAATCATTGTTTTTTCCCCCTGTCTGTCCCTTTGCCCTTATGTTGCTGTGCCTGATCACCTTGCATTCATTGATTTATCTTTTTATAGATAATTTAATCCTGGAATTGCTCCTGATGAGTGGATGAACTCCATGAAACGCGTAGAGCGCTCTTATGCTACCACGTGCAAGCATGTATTTGAAATTCTCCCTGATCATATATTTTATCTACAATGTTTTATCCTTCAATCAATTGAAGATCATTTATGTACCTCGTCGGCTGCCTAGACACTCGGCCGCGTGGTGTAGTTCCTCCGTCCGTGTCCCGTCCATCCGCTCCTCCGTCCGTGTCCCGTCCATCCGCTCCTCCGCTCTGTCCCCCTGCATTCTGATCCGGGTTAGCAGCCAGTATAGCTGCTACTTGGTCCCGTAGCCACTCCGCATCGTTTGCCACCGCCGCCGCGTCCCTCAGGCGCTCCACGAGGTCCCGGTCCGCCATTTTAGGTCAAAAGAGAGGAGCAGTGTAAAAAACTGCCTCCTCCTGTGAATTCTGTAAGCCGACTGCCTCCGCTCAGCCACGCCCCCTTTTTATAATGCCGCTCCCCCCAGTTTCTATTGGCCGCCCTCTGCACCCAATCCCTGACACTTTACCCTGGTGTGTCACTAGACACCCAGTCATGTCCGGCCCTCCCTTACATTTCCTTTCACTGCATTCAGTCCGGCCCTCTCCGGAATGATGGGAACCCCTCTTAATGAGATTAGTGGGTGTACAGACCCGGCAACCCCTTATAATTGGCAGAGCTGGTGTACAGACCTGGGAACTTAGCACATGGATTGTGAAAGTCCCTCATAATGGGATGAGTTGGTTTACAGACCCGGGAACTCAGCACAGGAATGAAGGGGGCCACTCATAATGGGATCAGTGGGTGTAGAAACCTGGGAACTCAGCACAGAGCTCATAGGAATCCCACATAATGGGAAAAGCTGGTGTACAGACCTGGGAACTTGGCACAGGTTTGGTGGGAACCCCTCATAATGGGCAGAGCTGGTGTACAGACATGGGAACACAGCACATGGATTGTGGGAACCTCTCATTATGGGTAGAGTGGGTGTACAGACGCAGGAACTCAGCACAGGAATGATGGCCCAGGTCTGTAGACCAGCCCTGCCCATTATGAGGGGTTCCCACCAACCCTGTGCCAAGTTCCCAGGTCTGTACCCCAGCTCTGCCCATTATGAGGGGTTCCTACCAAACCTGTGCCAAGTTCCCAGGTCTGTACACCAGTTCTGCCCATTATAAGGGGTTCCCACAAGCCCTATGCTGAGTTCCCAGGGTTCTAAACCCACTGATCCCATTATGAGTGGTTCCCATCATTCCTGTGCTGGGTTCCTGCGTCTGTACACCCACTCTACCCATAATGAGAGGTTGCTGTTGCTGATCACCTTGCATTCATTGATTTATCTTTTTATAGATAATTTAATCCTGGAATTGCTCCTGATGAGTGGATGAACTCCAGAAAACGTGTAGAGCGCTCATATGCTACCACGTGCAAGCATGTATTTGAAATTCTCCATGATTATATATTTTATCTACAATGTTTTATCCTTCAATCAATTGAAGATCATGTATGTTATTTCTAATGGTGTACCTCATAGCAATGTATCTATTACCTGTAGATTATATTGTAATGTATGTGTCCATATATGAAATACAAGATATCCAATTGATATTATTGTTATTTATGGTATATTGTTTATTTCTAACCCTTTATATAGATAAGGAATTGTCAAACATGTCCTTGCACAAATACTTTGCAGCTATGCTTCATATAAAGTCCCATTTTTTTGCCCTCTCTCCAATACATTACCAGGGATGCAGGCAGATTAATCTAAACACTCATTGCCTCATATAAAGTCCCAAATCCCCCCTCCCCCCGCATTGACTCGCTACAGGATTGTTTACATTTTGGTATGCAAATATATGACCTGACTGTGTTGATGAGGGAGTCATGCAATTTTCTTTCCTTCAGCTCATGGAAATGTGCAGACCTTTTAACAAGCTCTCCAAGTTGATGCTTTGGCATCTCCAGATCTGTGTTTTGGCCCCAAGTTTTTTTTAGAGTGGTGGTATGAAGTTTCCTGCTTCTCTTCTAGGGTGTTCTCGTGAGTTGTTAAATGTCCTCTTTGGTTACCCACCCCTCTTTGTTGCACTGCTTTGTGACATCCCTAAGGTCAAGAACATGAATAGCTGTGTGACTCAATGAACTCAAAGAAAGGGATTTGATGGTGTGTAGGCCAAACATGTTGTTGTATTTATTCTTTCACAGGCAGGCCAAAGGTGTCAATATGAAACCACCATGTGCATGTCTGCTGCGTGTATATAATCTATTTCCCTAATTTTAGGCTGGTAGCTGTATGTAACCCATTAAAAAAAAAATAATTCTTGAAGAGCCAAAGGCTTTTGTAGGGAATGTGTATGTAAGTGTATTGTTCTCAGGAGTGTTCTCCGCCAGACAGGTGAAAGCTAGTCCTGTCCTTCTATGCTGAAATTATGTCAGTCCCAGTCCAGGAAGAGCGAGCAATGTCGCGTGGGAGCAGGATGGATGGATGGAAGGTAGGAAATTGAACATAGAGTACTTCAGAACATCAGGAGGATAATATTTAATGACATGCAGTCAGACTGCTCAGAACCTACTTTAAGCCGGCCATAGACGGATTTCAATTTGCTGGTTTAGCAGGAACTGCCTTTAATTCTGGGAGGCTATTGTTGTGGAAACTGGACCCAATGCAGAGGGGTAATTGCTGGTATTGACAGAGCTTCTGTTAGAAATCATAGGGCCCCATGCAGCCTACCTGATGGGGCCCCATAAAAGCCTGCCCCTAGGGTGCCCACGTGTCCCGGATTTCCCGGGATTGTCCCTTAATTAATATCTGTGTCCCGTGTCCTGGACACCTTCATTCCGGGACAATACAGTGTCCCGGAATGAAATAAGGACACACAGCCGCAGTAATGAACATTGCTGAATGGGTTGCTAGGGCCTCCCCGCCTCGCGTCTAGCAACAGCGCCCTGAGTCCACCCACCTCCGCCTCTGGCCGCAGCAGCAGGGAGTGTCAGAGATGTACTTACCGAGGCCGAGATGCCGAGAGCGGTTCACCCTTGCGACCCAGCGCAGTCTGGCCCCTGGAGATGGGACAGGGAGCAAATGGCACCAGGATGCACAGGTCACCTCCGACACGTAAGCAGAACTGGTAGGGAGACCGGAGGTGGTAATGACCTGGCCCGGGCAGGCAGGCAGATGGCAGAGTAAGGAGGCAGGTACCAAACGCCCGGCTGGGGTACAAACACTGGGGGATCTGGCAGAGATTGCGTGGACAAGCCAGAGGGTCAAACACAGGAGAGTTCAGCAGGCAAGCCAGAGGATCAAACACAGGAGGTATCAGCAAAGTCCGTAGGGCAGGCTAGAGGGTCAAACACAGGAGGTATCAGCAAAGTCCGTAGGGCAGGCCAGAGGGTCAAACACAGGAGAGTTCAGCAAAGTCCGTAGGGCAGGCCAGAGGGTCAAACACAGGGGGCATCAGCAACGTCAGGAGATCCGGGTCAAACACAGAGGCAGCAGCAGCAGGGTCGTTTAAACAGGCCAGGGGGTCAAACACAGGAGAAAGGCAGGAACGTCAGGCAATCCGGGTCAGGCAACAGTAGGAACAGATCAGGTAACTTTGGTGACACAGGACACACAGGCACTAAGCTGGAGAGACAGACCAGCAAGGTGCCTGTGCATCAGGCAGCTTTAAATAGGCGCCAGAATGACGCTAATTGCGCGTCATTGCCGCCAGGTGTGCGATAGTGCGCATGCGCGAGCGCCGGACCGCCGAGCCGCGAGTGCGCATGCGCCGGAGCACCGAGCCCCCGCGCATGCGCACTAGAGAGCGGGCCGGCCGTCCGGCGCCGCTCTCCTGATAGTGCCCCCCCGAGGGGTGGCCTCTGGACACCCAAACTGGCCATCAGTTCTGGATGAGCTTGGTGAAATGCCCGAATTAAGCGTGGGGCGTGCAGGTTCCTTGAAGGTTCCCACGAATTGTCCTCAGGGGGGTAACCCTTCCACCTGATTAGGTACTGAAGCTGCCCATTTTCCTGCAGTTCAAAATTTCCTCCACCTCAAACTCCTTTTCGCCCTCAACTAGAATAGGTGGTGGAGGTGGTTCTTTCCTCCCAGGGAAGGGACTGGGAGTGACGGGCTTCAACAAGGAGGCGTGGAAGACCGGATGGATCCTATAGCACTGGGGTTGCTCGAGTTCAAAGGCCACAGGTTTCGCGACCCTTTTTATCTTGAATGGGCCGATGAACTTCGGCCCCAATTTGTGGGAAGGAACGGATAATTTTAAGTTGGTGGAAGACAGCCAGACCTTTTCGTTGACCTTGAAAGCCGGATTCTCCTTCCTCCCTTTATTGTAGTATTTGCTGTACCCATCCTGGGCCCTTTGCATTAGCTCCTGTAGTTTTTGGAAGTTGTCTTGTAGAGACTCCACCCGGTCCTGGGCTGCCGGGACTGAAGTTTCCGGGGGTGATTCAGGAAGAAATGAGGGGTGGAAGCCGAAGTTCGCCCAGAAAGGTGTCTGTTGGGTGGCGGAGTGGATAGAGTTGTTGTACGCAAACTCAGCGTATGGCAGCAGGGTTGACCAGTCACTTTGCGAATCAGAGCAGAAGCATCGGAGGTTCCAAAGACTTGCACAACTCTTTCCAGAACCTTGAAGTGAACTGCGTGCCTCTGTCCGAGGTGATGCTTTTGGGTACCCCATGCAGCCTCACAATTTCCCTAAAAAACACATCAGCAGTGGTGGAAGCCGAAGGAGTGCCAACCAAAGGTATGAAGTGGGCCATTTTGGAGAGCCGGTCGATAATGACAAAGATGGTGGTGAATTCCTTTGAAGGGGGTAACTCCACAATGAAATCCATAGAAACCTCCGCCCATGGGCGTTCAGGAATGGGTAGAGGCTTTAGTAGCCCCCATGATTTGGCCTTTGGGCCTTTGCTGCGTTGGCACGGTATGCAGGAGGCGACATAGTCCTTGCAATCTCGTCTCCAGCCAGGCCACCAAGATATCTGTATCCCCCAGGGGCATCTGTAAACGGACCAACAAAGTCAATCTGTAGGTTTTCCAGGGTCGGTACCATTGTTATTATTGGCTTCTGTCCTTTTCACTTTGCGAATCAGAGCAGAAGCATCGGAGGTACTGTTCTAAGGTCTGGTTGGTTCTTTCCGTCTGCCCATTGCTTTGAGGGTGATATGGAAAGGCAGACCTTAATTTCCAAAGACTTGCACAACTCTTTCCAGAACCTTGAAGTGAACTGCGTGCCTCTGTCCGAGGTGATGCTTTTGGGTACCCCATGCAGCCTCACAATTTCCCTAAAAAACACATCAGCAGTGGTGGAAGCCGAAGGAGTGCCAACCAAAGGTATGAAGTGGGCCATTTTGGAGAGCCGGTCGATAATGACAAAGATGGTGGTGAATTCCTTTGAAGGGGGTAACTCCACAATGAAATCCATAGAAACCTCCGCCCATGGGCGTTCAGGAATGGGTAGAGGCTTTAGTAGCCCCCATGATTTGGCCTTTGGGCCTTTGCTGCGTTGGCACGGTATGCAGGAGGCGACATAGTCCTTGCAATCTCGTCTCCAGCCAGGCCACCAAAATGAACGGGAGATAAGTTCGGTGGTCTTTTTGGACCCGAAGTGGCCTGCCAGTTTGTGATCATGGAAGGTTTTGAGTACCAATGGCCTTGTTCCTTGGGGGACGAAAATTTTTCCCTCGGACCAGAGTAGGTCGTTACGTTCAACCAGGGAAATGTCGGTGGGCACTGGGTTGTGCCTGGTGGCAGTCTTAATGGCAGTCATGAGATCTACTTCAGTGATTAAGCAAAAGTTCTGGGGGGACAAAATGGTGCTGGGTTCCGTTTCCTGAGTAGTTTCTAGGAACATGCGGGAGAGCGCATCCGCCTTTCCATTTTTGGAGCCCGGTCTATACGCAATAAGAAAGTTGAACCTTGAAAAGAAGAGGGCCCATCTGGCCTGCCTGGGTCGGAGACTTTTGGCTGTTCTCAGATATTCAAGGTTCTTATGGTTGGTCCAGACCATGACAGGGTGAGATGCCCCCTCCAAGAGATACCGCCATTCTTCAAGGGCAAACTTAATAGCCAAGGGGGGCGTGTCCGGATGTGAAAGGCGGCGGACGTGTTGGTGAGGAGCTCCGGGCATCCTAAAATCAGTCCTGAACCATCCGCCTATCTAAAGGCATAAAAACGCTCTAAATACCTCCCTGGCTGTCCTTCCACACATCCCGGTGCAGCTCATGGCAATATTGTGAGGAACCGGCCCGTAAGCACCCAGGACGCCATTGATCCTCCATGGCCGGGTCCGCCGACATCCTTCTGGACTCCATCCTGCCTGAGGGACCCCATCCTGGTCTGGTGGAGAGGTGGGGGAACCCCCTCATCACCCTCCCTGCCCCTCCGAGTGCCGGAGAAGCCCGTGGATCGACAGTAACGGCCGCGGCCTAGTGCGGCCTAGTAAGGCCTGCCAGACGCCGCTCTTTCCTACACTACCGGCCGGCGGAGGGACGCCGCGGCCGACCTCGCCTGAAATCCGGAGCGCAGAACTGGCCTGGGGAGGAGGTAGGAAGACCCCCTTAACACTAAACCTGTCCTCCAAGTGTCTGGGGAGCCCGTGGGCCCGCGGAAGCCGCCCGTCGCAGCCGCGGCCTGGTGCGGCCTAGTGAGGCCTGCCACACACCGCCCTTTCCTGAACCGCCGGCCGGCGGTGGAGTGCCTGGAACCCTCGGCCACCCCATCACCCCTCCATCATCCTGCTGGACTGTGCTGGTTAGCCAATCCTGGGGCCCAAATTCCCTGCCACCCTCCTGCCTCTATCCTTGCTCCCAGGGCCTTCCCTGCAAAGCCCTAAGCTGTAGCAGCACGTGGGCTTGCCAGAGGGACTGAGGGAGACTGCTGCCCACCTCTCCAGGCTGATCCTCCTGACACTCAGAAACCTGCAGTCTATCCCTAGCACTCTCCTGATTGCTGACTTGGGCCCTGTGAATAGCCCCCTGCTGATGCTGTGATCCCCAGCCCGATCCTCTTTTGGAACATTGTCCATAAGTTGCAGGCCGATCATCCATTTGCTCCCCTTGCCCCCAGCTTCATGGGCCCTAAGAACCGGCCGAAACCCTCATCCACGCCAGGCCGCCTGGCCCCTGCACCGGGGGCACAGCCTGACCCTTCTCTCATAGGGAGACTGCAGGCCCTGCTGACCGAGTTGGCCATGGAGCCGGAGGCATCTCCGAGTGCGGCTCTCCCTGCCCCGCCATCCCAAGACAGCACTGCACTGATCCTGGCTGCCATTGAACAGAGCAAAACTTCCATGCTGGTGAGAATTGACCGCCTCGCAGAAGAATGTAATCTCATTAGGAATGACCTGGATAAGATCAGGGGTAGGCTGACTGAATCAGAATCCAGAATCTCTGCCACTGAAGATCTTACAGCTACCCACACCAACACCATAGCGGACTTGCAACGCACGGTACAACTGCTTGTCGCTAAATCCGATGACGCAGAAAACAGGGCAAGACGCAACAACGTCCGAGTCCTGGGTCTCCCGGAGGGGGAGGAGGGAGACCGGCCAGCTGAGTTTGCGGAGGGATTCTTTAAAAACCTTCTGGGCCTTACGGATATCTCTCCGACCTATGTGGTTGAGCGTGCCCACCGGGTACCCACAGGACGCTCTATCCCTGGTGCGCATCCCCGACCCTTCCTGGTCCGCTTCCTCAACTTCAGAGACCGTGACAGGATCCTCTCCGCAGCTCGCAAACACCCCTCACTTCTGTACGGCAACTCCTCCATCCTACTGTTTCCGGACTTCTCGGCCGACCTACAGCGCAAGAGGAAGTCCTTCAATGATGTCCGTAAACGCCTACGGGAAAAGGACATTAAGTACAGCATGATGTATCCCAGCCGCCTCCGAGTCCCTCATAACGGCTCGGTCAGATTCTTCGACTCTCCTGCTGATGCAGAAGAATGGCTGAATGCCCTGTGGTGAGCACCAGAAGCTATCCTTCACTACGAGTTGCTCCCTGACAACTACCATAAAGACTTTATGTTACTTCCAAATCCAGGCTCGGGGGGGTGGTTTATCAAGTCACCAGTTTTGTTGTATAAATCATTGGGTATCATCACCTAATGCTGCTGGATGATGCCTGAGCCCCTTACGCAGGACTCACTCGCCATTTTGGGTGGAAGACCACTCCACCCCAAGAAGCTGGCCTGTTAAACTTACCCCTGACGGCAGTATTCCTCTTTTTGTATTTTTTTTTTCTCTTCTTCTCTTTTCCTCCCACATTGTATTAGAGCCTGTGATCACGATAGATCCTTCCACATCCTTCTACCCCGGAGCTACCTTGTTGGACACAACTCACAGAAGGAACTAACCCCCCACACAGATTTTCCTTTTTTTTTTTTTTTTGTTGGCTACGTCAACGGATTGACCTGCTATTCTCCACTCATCTGGAGAGACTTTAAAATAGCCATAGGTTGAGCCCGCAGCTCCATCTCAGGGCTGCAGAGGACTGTAGTGTGGCCTAGTACTCAGGCTACCACTTTACAATGTTGTGTTTGGTTTTGGGTATAGACCGCATCCCGGCCCTTCCCCAGTGTTTTTGGGGGGTGCCGGGTACCGGTAGGAAAAGCACACAGTGCTTGGGAAGTTGTATTGTTCTCTATGTTTACTATAGGTTAAGTGTGGTTGGCTCCAGCTCTAATAAAGCCCCATACACACGGTCGGACAATCCGCGGACCAGGTCTGTCGGACCATGTCCGTCATACTTTGTCCGATGTTGGTTTTGCGTACACATGGTCGGACAAAGTTGTCGGAAAATCCGATCATTCTGAACGTGGTGACGTTTGTTGCCTACGACGGGACTACGTAGAGGCTAGTAGCCAATAGCTTTGGTCTTGTAATGTGATCTGAGCATGCGTAGCACTTTGTCCGGTCGGACAACCGTACACACGATCGGATTTGGTGTGATCGGACCGTGTTGTCGGCAAATCTTTCCAGCAGGAGATAAGACTTTGTCCGTCGGTCAAACCGACGAACACTGTCCGATGGTGCATACACACGGTCTGATTTTTCAACAACCTTGTCCGATCGGACAGAATCCATGAAAAAGTCCGACCGTGTGTATGGGGCTTAACACTCATCAGGTGGGTATCAGGTGGGACTCATTCATCCTGCAGGTTACAATTCTCCCCTGGGATCATGGCATCACGTGATCAGGGAACAATGTCGGTGATATCCTGGAATGTGAGAGGCCTCAACTCCAAATTTAAAAGGGCACTGATGTTCCGGTATGTCAGGGCGCACAACCCGCAGGTACTGATCCTACAAGAGACCCACTTGGTGGGTGGTAAACTGATGGCCTTGAAAAAGCCCTGGGTTCAGAGAACTTTTCATGCCACGTATTCCTCATATGCCAGGGGGGTCTCAATACTTATAAATAAATCCTATCTGTGCAAAGTTGAAGCGGCCCACACAGATCCCCATGGCAAATTTGTTATTGTGGTATTGACGGCCTGGCAACAAAGGTATGTTATTGTAGGAGTCTATATCCCCCCATCTTTCAAACCGGAAGTGCTATACACTATTCTGGAGAGGATTGCCCCGTACTGTCCAGCTAAATTACTAATTCTAGGAGACTTCAACAACACCCTCTCCCCTGATCTTGACAGGCCCAGGCCATCACAGTCCCATAATGGGGATCTGCTGGGGTGGGCACACTCGGCAGGGGTTACTGAGGTGTGGCGGTGGTTACACCCCCAGACTAGAGCTTACTCATGTTTTTCTACCTCATTTAAAACCTCCTCCAGAATTGATTACGCGTTTGCTAATCAACTTATGTTAACTGATATAGTGGAGGCGGCATACCTGCCGAGTGGGCTCTCGGATCACTCCCCCCTGAAGATCACCATGCGGACCCGAGAAAAACGTAGTGGCTCCATGTGGCGCCTTGGAGCCCACTGGGTCTCCCATGACGAGATATCCAGTCAGGCCCCACAAACATTACGGGAATATTGGGAACATAACGCGGGGTCATCCTCTCCTTCCACAGTATGGGACGCCTTCAAGGCATTTACTAGAGGACACTATATGTCAGCAATAAAGGCGGTAAAGGTAAATCAACAAGCCAACACAGCTCGGTTGGAAGGGGAGATTGAGGAGGCTTCAGCCACTTACGGGTCTGACCCCTCGGTCTCCAATTTCGAATGGCTGCAGTCCACCAAAAGAGATCTCCAACTCCATCTCACTGAGGTCACTCGTTTGGAGATGTTCCATACCAAACAGAGATTCTTTGAACAGGGGGATAGAAACGGTAGAATGCTAGCGAAGATGTCCCATCACGACACCCCTATGACTCTGATTCCCGAATTGATCTCTCCTACAGGTGAATCTATTACCTCCCAGGAGGGTATCCTGGGGGAGTTTCAGACCTTTTATCAGACACTATACAGTACCACACTGCCGCAGGATATGACTCCTGGCGAGATGGCGCCTCTCCTGGACCCCCTGGCTCTGGGGTGGCTATCAGACGAGGAGAGGTCCCATCTAGTCAGACCTATCACTGCGGAGGAAGTACATGCTGTTATTAACACGTTGGCAACAGGAAAGGCCCCGGGACCAGATGGTCTACCCGTCGAATTCTACCGGTCTCATGCAAATCTTCTGGCCCCCCTGTTGGCGGATCTATATACCCGATGTCTAGAGGAGGGGGCGCTCCCACCCTCCATGGCAGACACGCACATTATCTTAATCCTTAAGCCCAATAAAGATCCCAAACAGTGCGCATCTTACAGGCCCATAGCACTTCTCAATGTTGACTTCAAAATTCTGTCTAAATTAATTACGGTTAGACTCAACCCGCTACTGCCCTCCATTATAGACACAGACCAGACTGGATTCATGGCACACAAATCGACGGATATCGAGCTTTTTTCATCAGAACACTGAGATTGCGTCAATACCGGGGGGATGACGGACGTGCCGACGTAACGTCCGCACGGAGGGAGGAGCTTCGGGCCAGGGAGCTGAGGAGGACAGGCATGCGGCGCTGCCAGGGAGGACGCGGGACCGCTCCGGGGACGAGATGATGCGGATTTCTGCCCGCCGTCTCGCCCCCCGGGGACAGTAGAACAGGACACGCGTCCCTCACCATCTAGGGAAAGACAACACAATCAGAGGACACGGCAGCCCCGAACGGATCGCCTCTGCTCCGGGCCCCCCCCCCCCCCGCCACCCCGCCTCGGGTAAAGATAGCGCTAACATGCTGCCAGCGCTGTAAGGAGGCTCCAGACCGTGAGTATTCACCACAATCCTATGGAGGCCCATCCCACATGGAGGTAAGACCAAACCACCGGTAGATGTGCAGCATGGAAAGTATGTGCAGGACTGTGTAAAAGCGCCAGGACAATGCAAACGTCTTTTTTTTTTTTAAAATGTCATATTTTTTTTTTTTCTCTCCCCTCCAAGTGGTAGATGACCAGATTTGGCCGTGTTTTCTTTGCTCTGTCTGGGTGCCTCCATCTCTCCCCCTTCCTCTTGCCTGCGCTGGGGCAATACCCCCCCCCCTCTTGTAAGAGGGGACAGGGGGGCTACAGCTCTAATTGACCCCATAACTAGGAGGGGAGTAGCATCCAGCACTTAGTATGTCCCCGGGTCACCCCCTGCATACATAGTAACGCGATAACCCCCGGCACACGTACCCAAATGGCATTTGACAAACCCCGGTGGGTATTAGGCCCTAGAGCTGACAATCGACACAACATAGCGGATCTGTCCTTTTCCCTTTAAAAAACTGCCCAGATACAACTGAAGCTGTAAAGCGATTCTTTGGAGTTTCAAATATATACATGGGTGTTTACTTGGTGCTAAAACCCACGACTACGGGAAGTCTTTGGACATTATCGCACTCAATGGCGGAAAATGGACTGAAATGAAAATACTTGATTACGCCTACATCTGCATAACACTACACACATTAAAGGCTGCACAGTGGAATGAAAGTGTGATTCTGACTAGGGCCTATGAAGTTCTATTATCACACAACAAAAATTGCACTATGGAATGAGAGTATGACTTTGATGGGTATCTAGGGAGAGTGATTATTACACACTAAAAATCGTGCTATGGAACGAAAGTGAGACCTGATTGGTGCTTAGGAAAATCTATTCTCACATATCAAGAGCGGTATTGTGAACGAAAGCGTGATCCTGAATGGGACTTATGAAGACCTATGAGTCACGGTGGCTCAGCCTGATGTCAGATAGGTAAATAAGATCGATACCTCAGACTGGGGAAGAGAATAAGACCCACCAAGAAGGTCAACATGAGCAAGGACCAAGCAAAACAGCCAAAGAAAGCATCCACTAAAGGGAGCAAAGGGGAGACAAGTACAATCAAACACTACTTAAGGCAGGGTGCAAGCCCAAAATCCCTAGGAAAGGATACTCAGGCTGGAGTCACCCCGGACAGCAGGGGTGGGGCCGAGGGGGAAATTAATAACTCTAGAGCGGACCTTACGTTGGAGACTGAGATAGATCTCAGCCGGGGAGAAGACCAACAGGCGGGAGCTCACATCCCTAACAATCTCGAAATGGAGGCGATGCTAATGCGCCTGGAAAATGCAATTAAACTTGAAATTAATTCGCTGCGTACAGACATGGGCCATATGCTGTCTAGGGTAGAAGCGGTGGAGGGGAGAGCGGATTCTACAGATCTGGAAATTTCCAGGCTAAAATTGCAATTGGAAAGTACCTCCCTTACCCAGAGAGATACCCTATACAAGATTGAGGACCAGGAGAATAGGGACAGGAGGCAAAATCTGAGGCTGCGCGCCGTCCCGGAACAAAGAGGGGAAGACGTGGAAAAAAAACTATGGGAAATCTTGGGCCCCATAAATGGCCAGGACTCAGATCACTTTCCCGACATAGAAAGGATTCATCGAGTAGGAAGATTTGAAAGGCGCGAGTCGGAGAGAGCACGGGACATAATTGTTAGATTCAGTCACTTCAAAGAAAAAGAGGATCTCTGGGCAAAAATAAGAAATAAGTCACCCCTTATGTACGAGGGCGTCGAAATACAAGTGTTTTCAGACCTATCGGCCCGTACTCTTGAAAGAAGAAGACACCAAAAACCCCTGCTGGAAATCCTAAGAAAGGAAAATATAAGATATAACTGGGGCTTCCCCTCATGTTTAATAGGGTCAAAAGAGGGGTGCACGGCCAGATTGAGGTACCCAGAAGAAGTGCAAAGTTTCTGCACGAAACTCGGGATACCAGTCCCGGATCTGCAGGGTTGGTTCGAGATGGAAGGCGTGGGGGACCCCGGGGGGGGCGGGGTGGGGGGGGGGGGAGGAGGGGAGAATCCCCACCTGATGTAGGAAACCAACCTGTTCAACTCGGCCCTACCCCCTCCCCCCCACGACGGCCAAGGATTCCGGACCGTGGGGGGGGGAGGGGAGGGCTAAAAAAGCTCCACCTCACCAGGAACCTGGAGTCTAAGGGAAGCCACAAAGGATGGCCCCCAAAGACCTAGAGACCCTAGTTGGGGTAAGAGAGGGAGGGGGGGGGAGGGGGGGGGGGGGGGGGAGAGGGTAGAGATAGGGGGAGGGGGGGGAGGGGGGGCGGGGGGAGGGGGAGGGAGGGGAGGGGGAGGGAGGGGATGGGGGGGAAGAGGGAGGGAAACCACGTCCGCTGTGGGGCTGCTGTCACTATCAATCTCCCAGGGGGGGGAAAAAAATAAAAAAAAAAAAAAAAAAAAAAAACCCCTAAAAATAAATGAAGGATCTAGAAATTAAATTCCTATCATATAATGTGAAAGGCTTAAACTCTCCCGGTAAGCGAGCTAAAATCTTGGAGGAAGTAGAGAGATATGGCGCAGGCATAGTGTTCCTGCAAGAGACCCACCTGGCACATTCCTCAAATATTAGACTTTTTTCTCCAGCTCTCCCAAATTGGTTTTATGGAGACACTATCTCGAGCAGGGCAAGAGGAGTGGCTATTGGGATTGCGAGGGACATTGACTTCACAGTGGAGGAGAGAATGACGGACTCCGAGGGGAGGTATCTGTTTCTTAGGGGCTCCCTCCTAGGGGTAGAACTTACACTGGCCAATGTTTATGCCCCCAACACCAGACCTATCCTATTTCTCGAAGCAATTTTGCGTAAGCTAAGGGCCTTCAGGAAAGGATATCTGATCCTGATGGGGGACCTCAATTTTGTGATGGACCCCGCGAAGGATAGTACGTCTGGTGGTACGGGGAGGGGCAACATACAACTGAAGCGAATCAAAAAAAAAAACTAGCGGAGGACCAACTGGTGGATGTGTGGAGGACTCAGCACCTGCAGGTGAGGGATTACTCGTTCTTCTCCCCTGTCCACCAGATGTACTCTCGCCTGGACCATATTTTAGTAGACCACGGTATACTGGAAAGGGTCAAGGAAACCGAAATTGGAATAGCTTCCCTTTCGGACCACGCGCCGGTATCCATGAGGCTAAGGTTCCCCGAATTCAAACAACCCTCCAGCGGATGGAAACTCAACCCGGAATTGTTATACGACAAAGAAATCAGGGATTATATTAAAAAGGAGCTAGAATGGTTCTTTCAAATCAATGACAACGGAGAGGTCTCGGAGGCACAACTATGGGACGCTCACAAAGCGTTCATTAGGGGGCTTCTGATAGCTAAAGCCTCATGGAAAAAAAAGGAGAGGGTGAGAAAAACGCAGGCTCTAATAGCAGAAATTAAAACCCTAGAGCAAAAGCACAAATCTGGGGGGGCTCTCAGTCAGGGCACATATATAGAGCTTACAGATAAGAGAGAGGAATTAAAAGATCTAGCTGAACAGGAAGCCAGACAGAAGTTCAATAATTTGGCCAGGGAACAATATATCTGGGGAAACAAGCCAGGGAAATATTTAGCAAGGAAACTACAAAAAAAGAAAACCAGAAATTTTATTGAAAAAATCCAAACAAAAAACGGGGAGATGAAGTATACCCCTAGTGAAATAGCCTCGACATTCAGAGACTATTACAAAGAACTATACGAGGTGAAAACCAAGGGAAACAACGACAGCATTGGAATTAGTCAGAAAACCTCTGAGTTCCTAGAGAGGGCAGGGCTGATAGCCCTAGGGGGAGTGGAGAGAGATGAGCTTGAGAGGCCAATATCTGAGGAGGAGATTTTAGCAGCCATTAAGAACTCGCCAACAGGGAAGAGCCCGGGCCCGGATGGCTTTACGGCCTCATATTATAAAACATACAAAGAGATTCTTGTACCAAGACTGCTGCGATATATGAATGGATTAGGGATAGACTATAACATGAGCGAAGAGGCCCTAAAAGCGACGATCACTCTTTTGAGGAAGGATGGGAAGGATGGATCGGTGTGCTCGAACTATAGACCCATCTCTTTATTAAATTTCGACACAAAGTTATACGCAAAGATACTGGCGGATCGAATAAAGGGGCACTTGGGCACACTGATCCATCCGGACCAGGTCGGGTTTGTCCCGGGCAGAGAGGGGAGGGACAATGGGATTCGGACATTACTAGCCATTCAGAGGATGGGAGATTCAGGAACCCCCAGTCTACTCCTCTCGATAGACGCTGAAAAAGCGTTCGACAGAGTAGACTGGGGGTTCATGTTCAACACTTTACAGAGGATGGGCTTCGGACCCAGATTTATCCAAAAAATCAAAACCTTATATAATCATCCGAAAACCAACATCAAGGTCAATGGAACGACCTCCGCGGAGTTCGAACTGTTCAATGGTACTAGGCAGGGCTGTCCACTCTCCCCTCTCCTTTTTATCCTATCCCTGGAACCGCTGCTAGCCATAATCCGCAGAAACCCAGAGGTGGGAGGCTGTAAAGTCGGCAGTGAAGAGCACAAACTTGCGGCCTTCGCCGACGACGTCCTCTTTTATATAAGCTCACCCCAGAAGTCGGTCCCCATATTGCTTAAAATTTTAAAGGAATATGGGGAACTAACAAATTTTAGAGTCAATCCCTCAAAAACATTTATCCTTAATATTAACCTCAATAAAACAGAGAAACAGACCTTACAGAAAACAGTTAGTTTCGTCTGGAAAAAAAGGATAAAATACTTAGGAATAGAACTGGCCAATAACCCGAGGAAATTATACAAAATAAATTATATCCCACTCCTAGAAGATATTAAAAAAAAATGTCAAGAGCTGAAGGGAAAAATTCTATCATGGATAGGCAGGATCAATTCGGTAAAAATGATGATCCTTCCAGTCATCACATATAAATTCCAGATGCTCCCCCTCCCTCTCCCAAAACAGTACCTCGGGAAACTAAGATCTATTATAATGAATTTCATATGGAATTACAAAAAACATAGAATCTCCCTACAAATTCTAAAACAAGATAAAAGCCAGGGTGGTCTGGGGGTCCCAGACATAGAAAGTTACTACCATGCCATAGCACTATTAAGAATCGCAGAATGGGGTAAAACAGGTAACACTAAAAGATGGGTTAGTTTGGAGGAAGCACTGAGTGAAGCTAGGCTGGGGAAGATTGTGTGGAATCCCCCGAAAAGCCGGATACTGGGAGAAAAAACACATATAATCACAATCACGACTTTGAAAATTTGGGACAAAATATATAAAATATTCAACAAAAATTATAATTCGCCACTTATAGCACTTAAAGAAAATCCTTTTTTCCCGCCAGGGTTAAAGGAAATAGGAGGTGATTGGATCAGAATGGACTGCACGAGATTAGGGGAAGTTATTAGTAAGGGGAAGGTTATGACATTGCACGAGTTACAGAATAATGAGGCTTTCTCCATTGATGGATGGCGGCATCGCCAGTTGACCCATTTTGTGGGCTCTCTTCCCAGCCCATTAAGGGAGGCTAAGGACTTAACAAAATTAGAGAAAATCTTTATGGCAGAATGCTCAAAAAAAAGAATATCCAGAATATATAAACTGTTATTAGAAAGAGATAGACCGGAGATGCCGTCATACCTTACCAAATGGGAAAGCGAACTAGGAACACAATTAGAAATAGGCACAAGTAAGAAAATTTTAAAATTAGCACATGGGTCAGCGGTAGATGCGAGAACTGCAGAAACAAACTTTAAGTGCATGGCTAGGTGGTATAGAACCCCAGACAGGGTCAGCAATTTCCAGGCGGATACATCGGCGAATTGTTGGAGGGGGTGTGATCAAAGGGGCACAATGGGTCATTTATGGTGGGGGTGTCCTAAAATCAAAAAATTCTGGGAGACTATCCTAAAATACATAAAAGAAATAACAACAACGGAGGTAAAAAACGACCCTTGGGTGGTACTTATGCACGCCACACCCAAAGAAATTAAACAATATAAAGGCTCATTGATACCCCATTTACTTAATGCGGCCAAAAAGGTAATTCCAAGGAGGTGGAAAGACAAGGAAAGCCCACCCTTATGGGAATGGGTGGACGCAGTGGAATCCACCTACATGATGGAATGTGTGTTGTACACGGGGGAGGAGGACAGAGAGGCCACGAGGGTTAGATGGGAGAGCTGGAGAAAATTCAAGAGATCTTGGAGCTACAGGGAGGTTTTGCGATTGCAGCCATGACAACTGAGGATCCCTGGGGTGTGAAGCCAAAAAGAGATCTAGCCATGGAAAGGCTGACCCCAAGGGCAGAGAAGATACTGGGGGGAAAGGACCATCTGTTAATAACAAAACAGCGGACGGGGAGGGGGAGGGTCGGGGCATGGGAGGGATAGGGGGGAGGGGGGGGGGGGAAATAAAAAAACCCCCAGGGGGGCTAACTGGAAGAGTGATGGAACAGGATTTAGGATAAAGGAAGTGGAGGGGGAGTAGAGGCTGGGTGGGATCACGGATGTATACATGTATTCTTGGGCTTTGTAAATATTTTTTTTTTGGATGCCCGACCCAGGACCTCGATTCCCCCAACTCCAGGGGGGGGAAAAAAAAACAAAAAAAAAAAAAAAAAAAAGGCGAGAATGAAATAAACCACTAATGATGCTAAGACAAATTGGAGGGATGGAGATGCGGGCATAGCTGACACTCACCTACAAATATTCTTTCTGAAGTGGAAAAAAAAAAAAAAGAAAATTAAAAAATCAAAAAAAAAAAAAAATCCCCCTAGGTTCAAATTGTCCACACTGATGCGTCCGGTGTCGCGGGGGGGTTTGGCGTTTCCGGTCTGCCAGAAATATTTTCTGGCAGCCCAGCTGGTCACGGCAGTTTGGTGGCTAGTGCCGGACACGTCCAACCCTGCGGCAGTTCTGGAGGCTGCTGTGGTCCGTTCTGTGGAGGCCCTAACACATTTACCTCCCCGGGGTCCCAAGGCTCCATATGATTTGACCACCTCCATGTGCACGACTCTAAAGGCATGGAGGGCGGGACTGAGACTGGAGAAGTTCCCACGGAATGCAATCTCCCCTCATGCCCCCCTTTGGAACAACCCTACCTTACCCCATTTTTACACACTGCCGGACCCCAAAATATGGGCTAAGTGTGGTATTAAACTGGTATCTGACCTCACTTCAGGCTCTGGTATACACTCCTTTGATCACCTGGTGTCCCACAACAATGTACCCACCGCGCATCTATTCCGCTATATGCAAATCTCTCATGCGTTTAAAGCCCAAATAATACCCAACGACACGCAAATAGTGCAATCCGATCTGGAGAGGGTCACGAGATATGAATGCACCAGAAAACCGACTTCGGTCCTGTATGCGCATCTCCTTAGGGTCTCCTCTCCGGATCTGTCCAAGCTCCGCCAGCGATGGACACATGACATCCCGGGACTAGACTCCGAGGACTGGGAGGACATGTGGGATTTCCCCTTCAAAATCCTGATCTCACTTCGAGACCGTCTCATACAATACAAAATACTACACCGGGCATATATAACCCCCGTATAGATTGCATAAAATGAAAACCTCCCTGTCCTCGGAATGCTGCAGATGTACAGGGGATCCGGGCGACTTTATTCATATCTTCTGGTCCTGCCCAGCAATTAAAAACTACTGGTCACAAGTACTATCTGTAGTACGAGAAGTGGTGGGAATAGATATAGCCCTAACCCCGCAGATATGCCTTCTAGGCCTAGTAGAAGAACTAGCCCCCAGGATCGCAGAGAGAACTCTGATAGGACTCCTGCTTTTCTATGCCAGGAAAATGATCACTCTTTGTTGGAAAAAACGTGCCCCACCGTCCATAATGCTATGGAAAACACATGTCAATAAAGTGCTATCACTATATAAGGAAACATACCAAAATAGGGGATGCCCCAAAAAATATGATAGAGTGTGGGCCAAATGGCTAGCGGAGGCCTCCACGGCAACCCCGGACTGATTGAGCATGTACATAACACCCCTATACGGGTGGATGTGATATTGCTACATTGAGTGCCTTTTTGTGAGTTATAAATTCTGGTACAGGTACATTTGCTATCTATTACGGTCCCTTGGGTCTTCACTGAAAGATCTGATACTTAGATATTTCAATTGAGCGGGAGCCAACACAACACTAGGTTGTATGTATGTTCTTTTCTTGTAGATGTGCTACAGCTGTTTGTCACTAATAATGGAAGCAGTCCAATTGCCGGCTGGCACTGACTCCTGCGTGGGTCTATTCCAAAGCTGTGGCAGGTTTACTGATGTTTGTTATTTGTTTGTATGTTTTTATACTCAATAAAAAGATTTTCAAAAAAAAAAACTTAATAGCCAACAGTTCCCTGTCTCCCACATCATAGTTCCTCTCCGGAGGGCTCAATTTCCGAGAGGCAAAGGCCACTGGGTGAAGGAGGGCCTTGGCGCCCTGGCGCTGGGAGAGGATAGCCCCGAGAGCTGTCTCGGAGGCATCCACCTCCAGCACAAAGGGCAGTGCGGGATCCGGGTGCCGTAGGATTGGGGCGGAAGAGAACAGGGTTTTCAACTGGGCGAAGGCCGCCTGGGCCTCGGGAGACCAATGGAACTGGTTGTGTTGGTGGGTTAACTGGGTAATTGGGGCCACAATGGAGGAGAAACCAACGATGAAGCGTCGGTAGAAGTTGGCAAGCCCGATGAACCTCTAGACTCCCTTGTTGTCCTTGGGAGCCGGCCAGTCCTGGATGGCTTGAACCTTTTGTGGGTCCATTGCGACCCCTTTGGGTGTGATAATGAATCCTAAGAATTGCACGGTGGTTTTCTCAAATTCAAATTTTTCCGCTTTGAGATAGAGCCTGTGTTGCCTAAGGATGGTGAGGACCAGTCTGACGTGTGTCTGGTGAAGCTCGGGAGTGGCGCAGAAGTTGAGAATGTCATCGAGATAGACCACCAAGAAGTCATCTAGGTACCTACGGAAAATATTGTTTACCAAATGCTGGAATGTGGCCGGGGCGTTGCAATAGCATTTTCGGCATGTTCTCACACGCTTTAGACACTGTACGTGTATTCTGCTATTGACAAAAAATAAAATATTTCAGTGCTTTGTGCAGGAGTGTGACATACAATCGATCGATATTTCTTCTATTGTGCTGTCCCAAAAAAAAAATTGTAGTGTCATTTTTTTTCCCAATAGCATTTTCTGCAGTTTAGCAGTTTTTGAGATACACGCTTTACATACTGTGGGTGTATTCTGCTATTGGAAAAACATTGCAAAAAAATTTAGTTTTGCTGCGATTTGTGCATTTTTTTTCCAATAGCATTTTCTGCATGTTTATACACGCTTTAGACACTGTACGTGTATTCTGCTATTGACAAAAAATAAAATATTTTAGTGCTTTGTGCAGGAGTGTGACATACAATCGATCGATATTTTTTCTATTGTGCTGTCCCAAAAAAAAAATTGTAGTGACATTTTTTTTCCCAATAGCATTTTCTGCAGTTTAGCAGTTTTTGAGATACACGCTTTACATACTGTGGGTGTATTCTGCTATTGGAAAAACATTGCAAAAAAATTTAGATTTGCTGCGATTTGTGCATTTTTTTTTCCAATAGCATTTTCTGCATGTTCATACACGCTTTAGACACTGTACGTGTATTCTGCTATTGACAAAAAATAAAATATTTCAGTGCTTTGTGCAGGAGTGTGACATACAATCGATCGATATTTCTTCTATTGTGCTGTCCCAAAAAAAAAATTGTAGTGACATTTTTTTTCCCAATAGCATTTTCTGCCGTTTAGCAGTTTTTGAGATACACGCATATTTCAAGATATTGCAAAAACACCCATTTAGGGCGAGATCATGAATTTTGAAAATATGAGTAGGACTTTTGGGTGTCCGGGTCCCGGACCCAAACCCGAACTATTGGCTGTATGTTCGGGTTCGGGTCCGGTGTTCGGCGATGTATTGGCGCCTTTTACAAGCTGCAGGGCAGCCAATCGACGCTAGTTTCACTAGTGTGCCCTTAGAAGCCATCACAGCCATGCCTACTAATGGCATGGCTGTGATTGGGCAGTGCAGCATGTGACCTAGCCTCTATATATAGTACAGACACGTCTATAGTATAGACAGGTTCCTGTGCTGCTAAGAGAGGATTTTAGGAGTTAGTCTGATAAAGTCAGTCAGTCAATCCACATTCCTTAAATTTTCTTCAAATTAGTTATATCAGTGAGCGATCTACATAGCTAGAGTAGACTAGAGAGTGTCTTTATTAAGGAAAAGAAAGAGGCAGAGAGAATTATTCAAGAGATTCCTAAATCAATTGTACCCTGGCTGGGGTGCAGTGCACAGTCTTTTAACAGTGCCATGAGGCCAGTGCCAGACAAAATATAAGTTTTACCTGCAAGCTCAGTGCAGCATCACTGCACTGCATATTTTAGTAAGAGATACACCATACTCTGTGTGTATTCTGCTATTGGAAAAACATTGCAAAAAAATGTAATTTTGCTGTGAATTTCTTTTTTTTTTTTTCTCATCAAAAAGGGGACGTGGCCCGGGTCGTGGTGCTGCTGGTGGCGCTCCTGTTGCAGGGAGAGGACGTGGTCGATCTGTGCCAGCTACACGCACTAGTGAAACACCTTCCTCAGGTGCGAGTAGGCGACAGAGCCTGCAGCGTCCCCCCCTCCTTCTTTCTCGTCCGTTCCCCGACCCTACTATACTGCTGTGTGGAGACACGCAGCAGCCCCTTAGGTCTGGAGCCTGCAGCGGTGATTTCGGCGCGCCTAATGAGGCTGTACGAATGTTGAGGCCAGGACAAGTACAGGCAATAGTAGATTGGGTTGCTGACAGTGCCTCCGGTTCCTTTACATTGTCTCCCACCCAGTCTCCTGATGAAAGTTCAGAGTTGGCACCTGCAGCCGATGTCCATCAGTCTTTCACCTCACCCCCTTGCAAATCAGCCAATCAGTCTGAGTCCCAAATCATGCAGTCTCTTCTGCTTTTTGATGACTCTGTTAGCAGGGTTTCCCAGGACCATCCACCAAACCCTGCCCCAGAAGTGGAAGAGATTGTGTGCACCGATGCCCAACCACTTATGTTTCATGATGAGTACATGGGAGGACCTTCGCAGCACGTCTCGGATGATGACGAAACACAGGTGCCAACTGCTGCTGCTTTCGCCATTGTGCAGACAGACAAGGAGGGCAGGGGTGAAGACTGGGTGGAAGATGATGTGGAGGACGATGAGGTCCTTGACCCCACATGGAATCAACGTCATGCAGGTGACCAGTGTAGTTCGGAGGAAGAGGCGGTGGTCGCACAGAGCCACCAGCACAGTAGAAGAGGGAGCAGGTGCAAAACCTTGGTTAAAAAAACCCTTTTATTCCTTTTTTTTTTTTTTAATATACACCGCATCATTCTCGAATCAATTGCGGCCTAACGTAGGTCCGGATTCGCCTCGATTCCCATCGTCCCATCCTTTGCACATCCGCCTCATCCAACCCACACCTGGCGGCCTCAGTAGCCGCCCCGATGCGGAAGGAGTGGGAGGCGTAGGCGGAACCCTCCAAACCCATACAGTTTAAGCATTTTCGAAGAACCGCCCCAAATTGGAATCGTGACAGATTCGATCCATCACTATGTACCAACAAGGGGCCCCCCACTCCCGGTCTTACCCCCATAAATTCTCCTACCACCTTTACAGGGCACATGGCGCAACCCTGCAACCTATGCAGCGAGATCAGCACTCCAACACCCTTTTGATCCGTCTTGGATTTCTTCAACCGCACCCACACCCTGTCAAACAAAACTTCAACGTCCCCCAACATTAACCCCCCCATCTCTTTTTTAGATCAGGCTAACCAATTCACCAATACGAAACGCCCCAAAAAACGCTAATGAAAAAGCCGTTGCAAATAATAACCGCTCGTACCCGTCTCTGCACACCCCAACTAACTGCTCGCGTAAAGCTAAAACATTGGCAAAGGTAATAGGCCGCCTCGCGTCCTTCGTCCTGTTTTCCTTGCGATATCCCTTCACCGCCTGCTTCACCCAAAAATCTTTTGTCCAATCCACAGTGCCCTGTAACTTGAACAAAAAGGCTAAACCTGCCAACCTTTTTTCTATAGCAGACACCGACCTGCCTTCCTCCATATTCCTGGACACGTAATACAGCACTAACAGCCTAACTTGTGACACATCTTGACCCACTCCTGATTCCAGCAGCAACTCACCCCACTCCTTCCACACCTTCTGGTACGCTAACCAAGACGACATACTCACCGATCGCTGAATCCATCCTGCGGCTACCCTAATGCCAAATCCCATATCCAGCCCGGGCAAGGAACGCCCTCTTGTTGTGCCTCCGGTGCCAGAGCCCTGAATCTGTCCCACTGGAACCGAGACAAAGAATCAGCCAGCATATTCTCCACCCCAGGAATATGTACCGCATAAAGAAAAACATTCAATTGCAGACAGCGCAACACTAACTGTCGCATCACCCGAATGACAGGTTGTGAAGACGCCGACATACTAATTCCGCTCTCGCTGCCAGGCTTCAGCTTCCCCTTGTCCCCAAGAAGCAATGCCTACAGGTTCATCTAGCCGATGGATCCCTTCCCCGTTCCGGCTTAATCACCTACGAAACTGGTCTCATCCCGGTCACCACTGATTCTGGTCATCGAGAACTTCTCTGCCTGGATATCATTCCTTCCCCCATGTTTCCTATCATCTTTGGGCTCCCCTGGCTACAAGCACACGAACCCCTAATTAACTGGCGGACGAAGGAGGTTTCCTTCCCTTCCCAATACTGCGCCCAAAACTGCTTTGCTCCAAACCCCGCTACCTGTTCAGCTCTAGTACCAGTGCCCGATAACCTGAAACACGTACCACCTGTCTAACTCGAGTTCAAGGATGTCTTTGACAAACAACAGGCCGACCGCCTACCACCTCACCGGCCCTACGATTGCCCCATAGACCTCCTACCCGGGGGCCGCGGTCCCTTTCGGCCGTATCTTCCCACTATCTGAAACCGAGTTGAAAACTCTCAAGACCTACATCAACGAAAACGTAGCCAAGGGATTCATCCGTCCCTCTTCCTCACCGGCTGGAGCCGGTATCTTCTTCGTTGATAAAAAGGATGGCTCACTGAGGCCCTGTATCGACTACCGAGAAATTAACAAAATCACTATTAAAAACAGGTACCCGCTTCCCCTCATCACATGGTTGTTGGGAACCCCTCATAATGGGCAGAGGAACTCAGCACAGGAATGATGGGAACCCCTCTTAATGAGATTAGTGGGTGTACAGACCCGGCAATACCCCTCATAATTGGCAGAGCTGGTGTACAGACCTGGGAACTTAGCACATGGATTGTGGGAACCTCTCATTATGGGTAGAGTGGGTGTACAGACCCGGGAACTCAGCACAGGAATGAAGGGGGTCACTCATAATGGGATCAGTGGGTGTAGAAACCTGGAAACTCAGCACAGGGCTCATAGGAATCCCTCATAATGGGCAGAGCTGGTGTACAGACCTGGGAACTTGGCACAGGTTTGGTGGGAACCCCTCATAATGGGCAGAGCTGGTGTACAGACATGGGAACACAGCACATGGATTGTGGGAACCTCTCATTATGGGTAGTGTGGGTGTACAGACGCAGGAACTCAGCACAGGAATGATGGGAACCACTCATAATGGGATCAGTGGGTTTAGAAACCTGGGAACTCAGCATAGGGCTTGTGGGAACCCCTTATAATGGGCAGAACGGGTGTACAGACCTGGGAACTTGGCACAGGTTTGGTAGGACCCCCTCATAATGGGCAGAGCTGGGGTACAGACCTGGGAACTTGTCACAGGGTTGGTGGGAACCCCTCATAATAGGCAGAGCTGGTCTACAGACCTGGGAACTCGTCATAGGAATGATGGGAACCAGTCATAATGGGTTGAGTGGGTGTACATACCGTGAACTCAGCACATGGGTGGTGGGAACCCCTCATAATGGGATTATTGGATGTACATACCCGGTAACTCAGCACACGGTTGGTGGGAACCCCTCATAATGGGCAGAGTGGGTGTACAGACCCTGAATCTCTGCTCGGGGATTGTAGGAACCCCTCATAATGGGCAGAGTGGGTGTACAGACTTGGCAACTCAGCACAGGGATTGTTGAAAAGCCTCATAATGGGCCCAGCAGTTGTACAGACCTGGGAACTTAATACAGGGTTGGTGGGAACCCCTCGTAATTGCATGAGGTGGTGTACAGACCCATGAACTCGGCACAGGAATGATGGGAACCCCTCATAATGGGATGATTGGGTGTACATACCCAGGAACTCAGCACAGGTTGATAGGAACCCCTCATAAAGGGATGAGTGGGTGTAGAAACCTGGGAACTCAGAACAGGGCTCGTGGGAACCCCTCCAAAATGGGCTTAATGGGCAGAGTGGATGTACAGACCCGCTAACTCCTCGCAGGGATTGTAGGACCCCCTCATAATGGGCAGAGCTGGTGTACAGACATGGGAACACACGACATGGATTGTGGAAACCTCTCATTATGGGTAGAGTGGGTGTACAGACGCAGGAACTCAGCACAGGAATGATGGGAACCCCTCATATTGGGCAGAGCTGGGGTACAGACCTGGGAACTTGGCACAGGGTTGGTGGGAACCGCTCATTATGGGCAGAGCTGGTCTACAGACCTGGGAACTCGTCATAGGAATGATGGGAACCAGTCATAATGGGTTGAGTGGGTGTACATACCCGTGAACTCAGCACATGGGTGGTGGAAACCACTCATAATGGGATTATTGGATGTACATACCCGGTAACTCAGCACATGGTTGGTGGGAACCCCTCATAATGGGCAGAGTGGGTGTACAGAGCCTGAATCTCTGCTCAGGGATTTTAGGAACCCCTCATAATGGGCCCAGCAGGTTTACAAGGTCAACGAAAAGGTCTGGCTGTCTTCCACCAACTTAAAATTACCCGTTCCTTCCCACAAATTGGGGCCGAAGTTCATCGGCCCATTCAAGATAAAAAGGGTTGTGAACCCTGTGACCTTTGAACTCGAGCTACCCCAGTGCTATAGGATCCATCTGGTCTTCCACGCCTCCTTGTTGAAGCCTGTCACTCCCAGTCCCTTCCCTGGCAGGGAAGAACCACCTCCACCACCTATTCTAGTTGAGGGCGAAAAGGAGTTTGAGGTGGAGGAAATTTTGAACTGCAGGAAAATGGGCAGACAGCTTCAGTACCTAATCAGTTGGAAGGGTTACCCCCCTGAGGACAATTCGTGGGAACCTTCAAGGAACCTGCACGCCCCACGCTTAATTCGGGCATTTCACCAAGCTCATCCAGAACTGATGGCCAGTTTGGGTGTCCAGAGGCCACCCCTCGGGGGGGGGGGGGCACTATCAGGAGAGCGGCGCCGGACGGCGCGCATGTGCGGGGGCTCGGCGCTCCGGCTCATGTGCACTCGCGGCTCGGCGGTCCGGCGCTCGCGCATGCGCACTACCGCACACCTGGCGGCAATGACGCGCAATTAGCGTCATTCTGGCGCCTATTTAAAGCTGCCTGACGCACAGGCACCTTGCTGGTCTGTCTCTCCAGCTTAGTGGCTGTGTGTCCTGTGTCCCCAAAGTTACCTGATCTGTTCCTACTGTTGCCTGACCCGGATTGCCTGACGTTCCTGCCTTTCTCCTGTGTTTGACCCCCTGGCCTGTTTAAACGACCTTGCTGCTGCTGCCTCTGTGTTTGACCTGGATCTCCTGACGTTGCTGATGCCCCCTGTGTTTGACCCTCTGGCCTGCCCTACGGACTTTGCTGAACTCTCCTGTGTTTGACCCTCTGGCCTGCCCTACGGACTTTGCTGATACCTCCTGTGTTTGATCCTCTGGCTTGCCTGCTGAACTCTCCTGTGTTTGACCCTCTGGCTTGTCCACGCAATCTCTGCCGGATCTCCCAGTGTTTGTACCCCAGCCGGGCATTTGGTACCTGCCTCCTTACTCTGCCATCTGCCGGCCTGCCCGGGCCAGGTCATTACCACCTCCGGTCACCCTACCAGTTCTGCTTACGTGTCGGAGGTGACCTGTGCCTCCTGGTGCCATTTGCTCCCTGTCCCATCTCCAGGGGGCAGACTGCGCTGGGTCGCAAGGGTGAACCGCTCTCGGCATCTCGGGCTCGGTAAGTACATCTCTGACAGTGCTCTACGCGCTTCATGGAGTTCATCCACTCATCAGGAGCAATTCCAGGATTAAATTATCTTTAAAAAGATAAATCAATGAATGCAAGGTGATCAGGCACAGCAACATAAGGGCAAAGGGACAGACAGGGGGAAAAACAATGATTTCCCCAACCACTCTTACCTACATTGAAGCTCATACTTAGAAAGAAGAAAACGTTGACAATTGGGGGCGCTGTGGAAGCAAGCCTCCACCGGAGCTGAGGCAGTAATCTCCACGGCTATATTGTATCACAGTAGGTTGGAAGTGACACATCTATGGAACTGTAGTCTCCAGGGTAACGTGTAAAATATTTCCAGAGTACTTCTGTGAACGAGTAATTAAAGTAAATGTATAAACATGTCTGCACATAGACAGAAAGGTGGAATTACAGCCCAGGGGTGTGATAAAACTAATAAGTGAAAGCAGTAAGTGAAGGGAGCTGTGTAACCAATCCCAGTGGGTTAGGTTCACATAGTGCCAAGGATAGTGACAAGGTGGGGGATAAAATCAAGTGAATGAATAATAATAATAAATGAAAAACAGCAAACAATAATTACCTGCATTGAAAAGGGGGGAGTGGGTGTCTGTCAACCAAGGTACATGTGGTTGCAAATTGTGAAGGGAAAGGCTCAACCAACATGTGTTAACTGTGGCCATATGTAGCTGCAGTACCACCTACGTCACGCTGCAAAATCAGGGGGAAAGGCAGCGTCGGCATCCGAACAGCTAGTCGCATTCGGCAGCCGACATTTAAACCTACCTCATGGTGAGTGCAGATGGATGCTCGACACGTCGACGCACTGTGCCAACAAGTGACGTCATGCGTACGGCGCACGGGGCGTGGCGTCGATGTGCAAGGGGCCCGACCACAACGCCCAGACCATAGGGACGGGGGAGGAGGGAGGGCTCCGGAGCGCATCACAGCTCCGGAAATTGGAAACAACCACAATCAGCCAAAGACGTAAAACAATACAATGCCCAAAGTGCTGACTTGATTCAGGTGCAGTCAATAGTAGTACAAGTAGTGATTATATGCTACCGCGGTAATATGCTTCCATCCCTAATATCATTAAGTCAATGCGGGGGGATTTGGGACTTTATATGAGGCAATGAGTGCTTAGATTCACCTGCCTCCATCCCTGGTAATGTATTGGAGAGAGGGCAAAAAATGGGACTTTATATGAAGCATAACTGCAAAGTATTTGTGCAAGGACATGTTTGACAATTCCTTATCTATATAAAGGGTTAGAAATAAACAATATACCATGGATAACAATAATATCAATTGGATATCTTGTATTTCATATATGGACACATACATTACAATATGATCTACAGGTAATAGATACATTGCTATGAGGTACTCCATTAGAAATAACATAAATGATCTTCAATTGATGAAGGATAAAACATTGTAGATAAAATATATGATCAGGGAGAATTTCAAACAAATGCTTGAACGTGGTAGCATATGAGCGCTCTACGCGTTTCGTGGAGTTCATCCACTCATCAGGAGAAATTCCAGGATTAAATTATCTATAAAAAGATAAATGAATGAATGCAAGGTGATCAGGCACAGCAACATAAGGGCAAAGGGACAGAAAGGGGGAAAAAAACAATGATTTCCCCAACCACTCTTACCTACATTGAAGCTCATACTTAGAAAGAAGAAAACGTTGACAATTGGAGGCGCTGTGGAAGCAAGCCTCCACCGGAGCTGAGACAGTAATGCGGGGGGTAATATGTACAGGAGAGGAGTGCGGAGTGTATGGCGGGGGTGTAATATGTACAGGAGAGGAGTGCAGAGTGTATGGCGGGGGTAATATGTACAGGAGAGGAGTGCGGAGTGTATGGCGGGGGTAATATGTACAGGAGAGGAGTGCGGAGTGTATGGCGGGGGTGTAATATGTACAGGAGAGGAGTGCAGAGTGTATGGCGGGGGGTAGTTAGTGGAGAGAGGAGGAAGAGGAGTGCAATACCACCTCCTGATAGTCTGTCAGCCACTGCTATACCACCTTGGTGGTGGGGCACTCCGAAGGATGTAAGGGGGCACTCTGGAGGCACTAAGGGGGCACCCTGGAGGTAAGGGGGCGCTCTGGTGGTACTAACTTAGTCAGAGCCCCTTACATCCTCCGGGGTGCCCCTTTAGTGCCTCCTTACATCCTCTGGGGTGTGCCTTACATTCTCCTCCAGAGTGCCCCTTACATTCTCCTCCAGAATTGCCCTGAATCTCTAGCAAAGTTCCCAGGATTCCAGACAGTACAATTGTCCCCTCAATAGCAGCCAGTTTGTCTTTAGGGAAGGGGGCAAGTTGTCAAAGAAGAATACTTGCAGTGGTTTTGGGGGATAAGAGCACGTTGTATGTGCTAGGGGGCACACTTTGGGAGGGGAGAGAAATTATGCTGGAAGGGGGGGGTTGAATAAAAAATCTGAGCCCCCCAGCACAATTTCTCTCCCCTCCTAAAGTGCCCCCCTAGCACATACAACATGCTCTTATCCCCCAAAATCACTGCAAGTATTTCTTTTTTGACAACTTGCCCCCTGTCTCTGTGTCTCCTTCTCCTGCAAGTGCCAAGCATTAATATTCTGTACCTCAGATCAGCACATCCCGTCCTGTGTGCTGTGTCCATTCTCCTCCCCCTCCTTCTCCTGTCTGTGACATCCGAGCCGAGGAAAAGGGGGAGGGGGTGTATTGTACCACAGTAAGTTGGAAGTGACACATCTATGGAACTGTAATCTCCAGGGTAACACGTGTAAAATATTTCCAGAGTACTTGAAAAGCCTCATAATGGGCCCAGCAGGTGTACAGACCTAAGAACTCAGCACAGGGTTGGAGGGAACCCCTCATAATAGGCAGAGTGGGTGTACAGACCTGGGAACTCAGCATAGGGTTGGTGTAAACCCCTCTTAATGGGCAGAGAGGATGTACAGACCCGCTAACTCCTCGCAGGGATTGTAGGAACCCCTCATAATGGGCAGAGCTGGTGTGCAGACATGGGAACACAGCACATGGATTGTGGGAACCCCTCATAATGGGTAGAGTGGGTGTACAGACCCAGGAACTCAGCACAGGAATGATGGGAACCACTCATAATGGGATCAGTGGGTTTAGAAACCTGGGAACTCAGCACAGGGCTTGTGGGAACCCCTTATAATGGGCAGAACTGGTGTACAGACCTGGGAACTCGGCAAAGGTTTGGTAGGAACCCCTCATAATGGGCAGAGCTGGAGTACAGACCTGGGAACTTGGCACAGGTTTGGTGGGAACCCCTCATAATGGGCAGAGCTGGTCTACAGACCTGGGAACTCGTCATAGTAATGATGGGATCCAGTCATAATGGGTTGAGTGGGTGTACATACCCGTGAACTTAGCACATGGTTGGTGGGAACACCTCATAATGGGATTATTGTGTGCACATACCCAGTAACTCAGCACATGGTTGGTGGGAACCCCTCATAATGGGTAGAGTGGGTGTACAGACCCTGAAGCTCTGCACAGAGATTGTAGGAACCCCTTATTATTTGCCCAGCAGGTTTACAGACTTGGAAACTCAGCCTAGGGTTGGTGGGAACCCCTCATAATGGGCAGAGTGGGTGTACTGACCCGGGAACTCAGCACAGGGCTGGTGGGAACTCCTCATAATTGGCTCAGCAGGTGTACAGACCTGGGAACTCAGCACAGGGATTGTGGAAACCCCCTATAATGGGCCCAGCAGGTGAAGAGAACTGGGAACTCAGCATAGGGTTGGTGGGAACCCCTCATAATGGGCAGAGTGGGTGTACAGACCCTGAAGCTCTGCATAGAGATTGTAGGAAGAGCTATTGGTTATACACATGAACTCAGCACATGCTTGTTGGGGACCCATTTTAATGGGCAGAGTGAGTGTACAGACCCAGGAACTCAGCACAGGAATGATGAGAACCCCTCATAATGAGATGAGTGGGTGTACAGACCCAGGAACTTAGCACAGGGATTGTGGGAACCCCTCATAATGTTCAGACCTGGGAACTCAGAACAGGGTTGGTGGGAACTCCTCATAATGGGCAGAGTGGGTGTACAGATCCGGCAACACCTCACAGGTATTGTATGAACCCATCATAATGGGCAGAGCTGGTGTACAGACCTGGGAACTTAGCACATGGATTGTGGAAACCACTCATAATTTGATGAGTTGGTTTACAGACTGGGGAACTCAGCACAGGAATGAAGGGGACCACTCATAATGGGATCAGTGGGTATAGAAAGCTGGTACCTCAGAACATGGCTCATAGGAACCCCTGATAATGGGCAGAGCTGGTGTACAGACCTGGAAACTTGGCACGGGTTTGGTGGGAACCCCTCATAATGGGCAGAGTGGGTGTACAGACCGGAGAACTCTGCAATGGAGAGGTTTTGGCCCAGAAGAAAATTCCTGGGAACCAGAAACAAATCTTCATGCTTAGAGGCTTATACAAGCCTTTCACCGTTCCCGCCCTCAAGGCCCACTTCGAAGAGGCATCCGGATGCTGCCCCTAAGGAGGGGGCAATGTCAGAGAACTCACGGTACCAATGCCCGTCTTCATGCAGCAGGGGCGAATCCTCACTCTGCGGATGCCAGTACCCATGCGCGCTCCGGAACGTGCGTGCGTACCCGCGCACTAACACGAACGTGTGCGCGTCCTCGCACGTCAGTACGAACGTGTAAGCGCACGGACGTTCACCTCCACCAATCCCGGCACATAGCGCCATATATAAACAAGGCCTTCACATGATGCCAGTGCTGGATCGTCTCCAGTCTGTTCCCTGAGTACCTGCTTGTTATTACCTGTTACCTTGCTCCTGACAAACTCGGCTTCCCTTGACTACTCTTCTGGATCACCCCTACTTATCGGCTGCCTACTATTATACTGACCTCATCTTGGACTCTTGACTACGGCTCTGCTCCTTGATTCTGTACCTCACCGCCTGCCCGTTGCCAACCTCTGCCTGCCCTTGACTACGAACTTGCCTTCTGCCTTGTACCCTGTTTGCCAGCCAAGTTGCCGACTCCTGCCTGTCTTGACGTCGCAGTTCCTATACCCACCTGCCCGGCCACCACTGGATATAGCTTCGGGTATCAGCCTCCACACCAGCCTCCCAGAAGAACCAGTATCTTCAAGCACCAGTCTCGTAGCCGCAGGCACCTGCACCCTTTTGTTGCCCCAGAACTCCCTGTCCCCACCACCAGGGGTGTTGGGACCGGAACCATGCACGAGGCCACCCCAGCATTCGGACTCCGCTGTAAGGTACGTGACACATGTGCTGAGTTCACAGGTATGTACACCCACTCAACCCATTATGACTGGTTCCCATCATTCCTATGATGAGTTCCCAGGTCTGTAGACCAGCTCTGCCTATTATGAGGGGTTCCCACCAACCCTGTGACAAGTTCCCAGGTCTGTACCCCAGCTCTGCCCATTATGAGGGGTTCCTACCAAACCTGTGCCAAGTTCCCATGTCTGTACACCAGTTCTGCCTGATCCTGTGTTTGACCCTCTGCTTGCCTCCATAGACTTACCATTAAACCTGTGTTTGACCCCCGGCCTGCTCTCCGGACTTACGTAGCTGCTGACTGCTCAGTGACCAGTGTCAGTCCCTCAGCCAGGTGTTTGGGCTCCTGCCTCTCCTTCCTGCCGTCTGCCGGTCTGCCCAGGCCAGGTCCTCACCTCCTCCGGGCATCCCACCAGTTCCGTCCACCTGCCGTAGTTAACCTATTACCTGTAGATCATATTGTAATGTATGTGTCCATATATGAATGGGAACCAGTCATAATGGGTTGAGTGGGTGTACATACCCGTGAATTCAGCACATGGGTGGTGGGAACCCCTCATAATGGGATTATTGGATGTACATACCCGGTAACTCAGCACATGGTTGGTGGGGAACTCTGCATAGGGTTGGTGTAAACCCCTCTTAATGGGCAGAGTGGATGTACAGACCTGCTAACTCCTCGCAGGGATTGTAGGACACCCCAGCCAGGGTACAATTGATTTAGGAATCTCTTGAATAATTCTCTCTGCCTCCTTCTTTTCCTTAATAAAGACACTCTCTAGTCTACTCTAGCTATGTAGATCGCTCACTGATATAACTAATTTGAAGAAAATTTAAGGAATGTGGACTGACTGACTGACTTTATCAGACTAACTCCTAAAATCCTCTTTTAGCAGCACAGGAACCTGTCTATAGCAGAGTGACGCTGTGTGCTGTGTGTCTGTACTATATATACAGGCTGGGTCACATGCTGCACTGCCCAATCACAGCCATGCTATTAGTAGGCATGGCTGTGATGGCTTCTAAGGGCACACTAGTGAAACTAGCGTCGATTGGCTGCCCTACAGCTTGTAAAAGGTGCCAATACATCGCCAAACACCAGACCCGGGGACCCCGCACAGGAATGATGGGAACCCCTCATAATGGGCACAGAAGGGGGAAAAGATCCAGGAACTCGGCAAAGGGTTGGTGGGAACCTTTCAGAATGGGCTGAGTGGGTGTACAGACCTAGGAACTCGGCTCAGGATTGGTGGGAACACCTCATAATGGGATGAGTGGGTTAACAGACCCGGACCCGAACACGAACATACGGCCAATAATTCAGGTTCGGGTCCGGGACCCGGACACCCAAAAGTCCAGTACGGACCCAAACTTTACAGTTCGGGTTCGCTCAACCCTAGTTCCCATCCAACCCGTGCCAAGTTCCCAGGTCTGTACCCCAGCTCTGCACATTATGAGGGGTTCCTATTAAACCTGTGCCAAATTCCCAGGTCTGTACACCAGTTCTGCCCATTATAAGGGGTTCCTCCCACAAGCCCTGTGCTGAGTTCCCAGGTTTCTAAACCCACTGATCCCATTATAAGGGGTTCCCACAATCCATGTACTGAGTTCCTGGGTCTGTTAACCCACTCATCCCATTATGAGGTGTTCCCACCAATCCTGTGCCGAGTTCCTAGGTCTGTACACCCACTCAGCCCATTCTGAAAGGTTCCCACCAACCCTTTGCCGAGTTCCTGGATCTTTTCCCCCTTCTGTACCCATTATGAGGGGTTCCCATCATTCCTGTGCGGGGTCTCCGGGTCTGTACACCCACTGATCCCATTACGAGGGGTTCCCATCATTCCTGTGCTGAATTCCTGGGTCTGTACACCTGCTGGGCCCATTATGAGGGGTTCCCATAATCCCTGTGCTGAGTTCCCGGGTCTGTACACCCACTCCTCTCATTATGAGAGGTTCCCATCATTCCTGTGCTGAGTTCCTGGGTCTGTATACTCACTCTGCCCATTATGAGGGGTTCCCAACAACCATGTGCTGAGTTCACGTGTATGAACAATAGCGCTGCCCATTATGAGGGGTTTCTACAATCCCTGTGCAGAGCTTCAGGGTCTATACACCAACTCTGCCCATTATGAGGAGTTCCCACCAACCCTATGCTGAGTTCCCAGTTCTCTACACCTGCTGGGCCCAATATAAGGGGTTCCCACAATCCCTGTGCTGAGTTCCCAGTTCTCTACACCTGCTGGGCACCAACATAAGAGGTTCCCACAATCCCTGTGCTAAGTTCCCAGGTCTGTACACCTGCTGGGCCCATTATGACGGGTTCCCACCAGCCCTGTGCTGATTTCCCGGGTCTGTACACCCGCTCTGCCCATTATGAGGTGTTCCCACCAACCCTAGGCTGAGTTTCCAGGTCTGTAAACTTGCTGGGCACATTTTGAGGGGTTCCCACAATCCCTGTGCTGAGTTCCCGGGTCTGTACACCCACTGATCCCATTATGAGGGGTTACCATCATTCCTGAGCTGAGTTCCTGGGTCTGTACACCCACTAATCCCATTATGAGGGGTTCCCACAATCCCTGTGCTGAGTTTGTGGGTCTGTACACCCACTCTGTTATCATGGGTTCCCACCAAACCTGTGCTGATTTCCCAGGTCTGTACACCAGCTCTGCCCATTATGAGGGGGTCCCATCAAATATGTGACAAATTTCTGGGTCTGTACACCTGCTGGGCCCATTATGAGGGGTTCCCACCAGCCCTGTGCTGGGTTCCTGGGTCTGTACACCTACTGATCCCATTATGAGGGGTTTTACTACAATCCCTGTGCAGAGATCCCCGGTCTGTACACCCACTCTGCCCATTATGAGGGGTTCCCACCAAACCTGTGCCAAGTTTCCAGATCTGTACACCAGCTCTGCCCATTATGAGGGGTTCCTATGAGCCATGTTCTGAGGTACCAGCTTTCTACATCCACTGATCCCATTATGAGTTGTCCCCTTCATTCCTGTGCTGAGTTCCCCAGTCTATAAACCAACTCATCCCATTATGAGGGGTTTCCACAATCCATGTGCTAAGTTCCCAGGTCTGTACACCAGCTCTGCCCATTATGATGGGTTCATACAATACCTGTGAGGAGTTGCCGGGTCCGTACACCCACTCTGCCCATTATGAGGAGTTCCCACCAACCCTGTGCTAAGTTCCTGGGTCTGTACACCCACTCATCTCATTATGAGGGGTTCCCATCATTCCTGTGCTGAGTTCCTGGGTCTGTACACTCACACTGCCCATTATAAGGGGTCCCCAACAAGCATGTGCTGAGTTCATGTGTATGAACAATAGCTCAGGGTCTGTACACCCACTCTGCCCATTATGAGGGGTTCCCACCAACCCTATGCTGAGTTCCCAGTTCTCTACACCTGCTGGGCCCATTATAAGGGGTTTCCACAATTCCTGTGCTGAGTTCCCAGGTCTGTACACCTGCTAAGCCCATTATGAGGAGTTCCCACCAGCCCCGTGCTGAGTTCTCGGGTCTGTTCACAAAGCAGTGCAACAAAGAGGGGTGGGTAACCAAAGAGGACATTTAACAACTCACGAGAACACCCTAGAAGAGAAGCAGGAAACTTCAAACCACCACTCTAAAAAAAACTTGGGGCCAAAACACAGATCTGGAGATGCCAAAGCATCAACTTGGAGAGCTTGTTAAAAGGTCTGCACATTTCCATGAGCTGAAGGAAAGAAAATTGCATGACTCCCTCATCAACACATTCAGGTCATATATTTGCATACCATAATGTAAACAATCCTGTATCGAGTCAATGCGGGGGGAGGGGGGATTTGGGACTTTATATGAGGCAATGAGTGTTTAGATTAATCTGCCTCAATCCCTGGTAATGTATTGGAGAGAGGGCGAAAAAAATGGGACTTTATATGAAGCATAGCTGCAAAGTATTTGTGCAAGGACATGTTTGACAATTCCTTATCTATATAAAGGGTTAGAAATAAACAATATACAATGGATAACAATAATATCAATTGGATATCTTGTATTTCATATATGGACACATACATTACAATATGATCTACAGGTAATAGATACATTGCTATGAGGTACACCATTAGAAATAACATAAATGATCTTCAATTGATTGAAGGATAAAACATTGTAGATAAAATATATGATCAGGGAGAATTCCAAATACATGCTTGCACGTTTTAGCATATGAGCGCTCTACGCGTTTCATGGAGTTCATCCATTCATATGGAGCAATTCCAGGATTAAATTATCTATAAAAAGATAAATAAATGAATGCAAGGTGATCAGGCACAGCAACATAAGGGCAAAGGGACAGACAGGGGGAAAAAACAATGATTTTCCCAACCACTCTTACCTACATTGAAGCTCATACTTAGAAAGAAGAAAACGTTGACAATTGGGGGCGCTGTGGAAGCAAGCCTCCACCGGAGCTGAGGCAGTAATCTCCATGGCTATATTGTATCACAGTAGGTTGGAAGTGACACATCTATGGAACTGTGATCTCCAGGGTAACATGTGTAAAATATTTCCAGAGTACTGCTGTGAAAGAGTAATTAAAGTAAATGTATAAACATGTCTGCACATAGGCAGAAAGGTGGAATTACAGCCCAGGGGTGTGATAGAACTAATAAGTGAAAACAGTAAGTGAAGGGAGCTGTGTAATCAAGCCCAGTGGGTTAGGTTCACATAGTGCCAAGGATAGTGACAAGGTGGGGGATAAAATCAAGTGAATGAATAATAATAATAAATGAAAAACAGCAAACAATAATTACCTGCATTGAAAAGGGGGGAGTGGGTGTCTGTCAACCAAGGTACATGTGGTTGCAAATTGTGAAGGGAAAGGCTCAACCAACGCCCAGACCATAGGGACGGGGGAGGAGGGAGGGCTCCGGAGCGCATCACAGCCCTGGAAATTGGAAACAACCACAATCAGCCAAAGACGTAAAACAATACAATGCCCAAAGTGCTGACTTGATTCAGGTGCAGTCAATAGTAGTACAAGTAGTGATTATATGCTACCGCGGTAATATGCTTCCATCCCAAACGCACTCTGCCCATTATGAGGGGTTCCCACCAACCCTAGGCTGAGTTTCCAGGTCTGTAAACCTGCTGGGCAAATTATAAGGGGTTCCTACAATCCCTGTGCAGAGCTTCAGGGTCTGTACACCCACTCTGCCCATTATGAGGGGTTCCCACCAACCATGTGCTGAGTTACCGGGTATGTGCACCCAATAATCCCATTATGAGGGGTTCCCACCAACCATGTGCTGAGTTCACGGGTATGTACACCCACACAACCCATTATGACTGGTTCCCATCATTCCTATGACGAGTTCTCAGGTCTATAGACCAGCTCTGCCCATTATGAGGGGTTCCCACTAAACC
>JAQSEC010004143.1:2050822-2078322 GCA_028564925.1 Lithobates sylvaticus
CCAGCTATGCTCATTTTGGAGTGGTTCCCACGAGCCCTGTTCTGAGTTCCCAGGTTTCTACACCCACTCATCCCTTTATGAGGGGTTCCCATCAACCTGTGCTGAGTTCCTGGGTATGTACACCCAATCATCCCATTATGAGGGGTTCCCATCATTCCTGTGCCGAGTTCATGGGTCTGTACACCACATCATGCAATTACGAGGAGTTCCCACACACCCTGTATTAAGTTCCCAGGTCTGTACAACTGCTGGGCCCATTATGAGGCTTTTCAACAATCCCTGTGCTGAGTTCCCAAGTCTGTACACCCACTCTGCACATTATGAGGGGTTCCTACAATCCCTGAGCAGAGATTCAGGGTCTGTAAACCCACTCTGCCCATTATGAGGGGTTTCCACCACCCATGTGCTGAGTTCACGGGCATGTACACCCACTCAACCCATTATGACTGGTTCCCATCATTCCTATGATGAGTTCCCAGATCTGTAGACCAGCTATGCCCATTATGATGGATTCCTATGAGCCCTCTGCTGAGTTCCCATGTTTCTACACCCACTGATCCCATTATGAGTGGCCCCCTTCATTCCTGTGCTGAGTTCCCGGGTCTGAAAACCAACTCATCCCACTATGAGGGATTTTCACAATCCATGTGCTAAGTTCCCAGGTCTGTACACCAGCTCTGCCAATTATGAGGGGTTGCCGGGTCTGTACACCCACTAATCTCATTAAGATTCCTGTGCTGAGTCCCTCTGCCCATTATGAGGGGTTCCCAACAACCATGTGCTGAGTTCACGTGTATGAACAATAGCTCTTCCCATTATTAGGGGTTCCTACAATCCCTGTGCAGAGCTTCAGGTTCTCTCATTCTGCCCATTATGAGAGGTTCTGAGTTCCTGGGTCTGTACACCCACTCTGCCCATTATGAGGGGTTCCTACAATCCCTGAGCAGAGATTCGGGCTCTTTACACGAACTCTGCCCATTATGAGGGGTTCCCACCAACCATGTGCTGAGTTACCGGGTATGTACATCCAATAATTCCATTATGAGGGGTTCCCACCACCCATGTTCTGAGTTCAGGGGTATGAACACCCACTCAACCCATTATGACTGGTTCCCATAATTCCTTTGGTTCCTCTGGTTCCCAGGTCTGTAGACCAGCTCTGCCCATTATGAGCGGTTCCCACCAACCCTGTGCCAAGAGGGGAGCGGAGTGTATCCTGGGTAGTATGTAGATGAGAGGGGTGCAGAGTGTATGTTGGGTAGTATGTAGATGAGAGGGGAGTGGAGTGTATCCTGGGTAGTATGTAGATGAGAGGGGTGCGGAGTTTATCCTGGGTAGTATGTAGATGAGAGGAGTGCGGAATGTATGGTAGGTAGTATGTAGATGAGAGGGGTGCGGAGTGTATCCTGGGTAGTATGTAGATGAGAGGGGTGCAGTGTGTGTGGTGGGTGGTATGTAGATTAGAGGGGTGCGCAGTGTATCTTGGGTAGTATGTAGATGAGAGGGGTGCGGAGTGTATCCTGGGTAGTATGTAGATGAGAAGGGTGGGAACCCCTCATATTGGGCCCAGCAGGTATACAGACCTGGGATCTCAGCCTAGGGTTGGTGGGAACCCCTTATAATGGGCAGAACTGGTGTACAAACCTGGGAACTTGGCACAAGTTTGTTAGGAACCCCTCATAATGGGCAGAGCTGGGGTACAGACCTAGGAACTTGGCACAAGGTTGGTGGGAACCCCTCATAATGGGCAGAGTGGGTGTACAGACCCTTAATCTCTGCTCAGGGATTGTAGGAACCCCTCATAATGGTCAGAGTGGGTGTACAGACTTGGGAACTCAGCACAGGGATTGTTGAAAAGCCTCATAATGGGCCCAGCAGTTGTACAGACCTGGGAACTTAATACAGGGTTGGCGGGAACCCCTCGCAATTGCATGAGGTGGTGTACAGACCCATGAACTCGGCACAGGAATGATGGGAACCCCTCATAATGGGATGATTGGGTGTACATAGCCAGGAACTCAGCACAGGTTGATAGGAACCCCTCATAAAGGGATGAGTGGGTGTAGAAACCTGGGAACTCAGAACAGGGCTCTTGGGAACCCCTCCAAAATGGGCATAGCTGGCATACAGACCTGGGAACTCGGCACAGGTTAGGTGGAAACCCCTCATAATGGGATGAGTGGGCGTACAGGCCCAGGAACTCAGCACAGGCATGAAGGGAACCCCTCATAATGGGATGTGAGGGTGTACAGACCCGGGACCTAAGTACAGGTTTGATGAAAACCCCTCATGATGGGATGAGTTGGTATAGAAACCTGGGAACTCAGCACAGGGCTTGTGGGAACCCCTCATAATGGGCAGAGTGAGTGTACAGACCTGGGAACTCGGCACAGGTTAGGTGGACACCCCTCATAAGGGGATGGGTGGGTGTACAGACCCAGGAACTCTGCACAGGAATGATGGGAACCGCTCATATTGGGATCAGTGGGTGCAGAGACCCGGGAACTCAGCACATGGTTTGTTGGGAACCCCTCATAATGGGCAGAGTGGGTGTACAGACTTGGGAACTCAACACAGAGATTGTTGAAAAGCCTCATAATGGGCAGAGCTGGGGTACAGACCTGGGAACTTGGCACAGGGTTGGTGGGAACCCCTCATAATGCGCAGAGCTTGTCTGCAGACCTGGAAACTCGTCATAGGAATGATGGGAACCAGTCATAATGGGTTGAGTGGGTGTACATACCCCTGAACTCAGCACATGGGTGGTGGGAACCCCTCATAATGGGATTATTGGATGTACATACCCGGTAACTCAGCACATGGTTTGTTGGGAACCCCTTATAATGGGCATAGTGGGTGTACAGACTTGGGAACTCAACACAGGGATTGTTGAAAAGCCTCATAATGGGCCCAGCAAGGGTTCAGACCTAAGAACTCAGCGCAGGTTTGGTGGGAACCCCTCATAATGGGCAGAGTGGGTGTACAGACCCGGGAACTCAGCACAGGGATTGTGGGAACCCCTCATAATGGGCCCAGCAGGTGTACAGACCTGGGAACTCAGGACAGGGTTGATGGGAACTCCTCATAATGGGCAGAGTGGGTGTACACGCCCGGTAGGGATGAGCCGAACACCCCCGGGTTCGGTTCGCACCAGAACCTTCGAACGGACCGAAAGTTTGCGCGAATTTTCGAGCCCTATACGTTATAATGGACGCGAACGTTCGAAATCAAAAGTGCTAATTACAACGGCCAATATGCATGTTAATGTCATAAAACAGGTTTGGGGACCCGGGTCCTGCCCCAGGGGACATATATCAATGCAAAAAGAACTTTAAAAAACTAACGTTTTTTCGGGAGCAGTCATTTTAATGATGCATAAAGTGAAAAAAAAAAAAGTGAAATTTTCCTTTAAATATGGTACCTGGGGGGGGTGTCTAAAGTATGCCTGTGAAGTGGCATGTGTTTCCCGTGTTTAGAACTGTCCTTGCACAAAATGACATTTGTAAAGGAAAAAAAGAAGCCATTTAAAACCACTTGCGGCTTTAGGTTTGTTCTTAAGTAGAATCTGAACAGGTACATTATGAAGTGCAGCTCCATCCCAAAAAAATCTATTTTTAAGCTTTTTGGAGAACATAGGGAGGGGTTATCACCCCTGTAACATTTGCTGTCTTTGCACATCTGTTCAGAACATGTCACCTCACTTTCCGTCCCAATGACAAATGTTTTTGGAAAAAGTGGGGTTTTAATTGAAACAAGGATTGGTGATAAAGCATCAGTAGAGAGGAGATACCTTTTTCCAAATTAAATCTAACAGGATAGAATTTCCCTTCCTAGGGGTAGATTTCCTCTCACTTCCTGTTTTCTCTTTCCGTTTGCAAGTAGGAGTCGTTTGTAAGTTGGATGTTTGAAAGTAGGGGCCTGCCGTATATACTCTGCAGAAATTTGCCCTATTAGATGTTGGTGTAGGCACAAGACTGGTGGGCACAGGAAAGAGAGGGCCGGACCGGGATGCAGCAAAGCAAAGTTAGGGCAGGCCTGGCCATGACAGTGTGTCTAGGACACACAGTAAGGGTTTTAGGGGGTTTGGCTTAGCACAGCAGGCCAATCGGAGCAAGGGGGGAGCGGCCATATAAAAATGGGGCGTGACTAGGACGGACATTCGGTGGGCAGGAACACACGAGGAGGCAGGTTTTTTACTCTGCTCCTCGTTTCATCAATCCAAGATGGCGGACGTCCGGGACCTCGTGGTCCAATTGAGAGCAGCGGTGGCATCCCGGGGACCGGACTGGCTTCAGGAACAAGTCACAGCAGTGCTGGCTGAACAAGGAAGGCGAGGGGAGACCACGCGGTCGGCGGTGGAGCGGCGATCGATGGACGGACGGCGATCGGAGGTCGACAGGAGTCAGCGAGCGGCAGGATCTCCAGGCCGCCTGCAAGGTACTCTCCGGGGGATAGTGCTGGGCCAGCAAGGGTCACTAGGAGCCCGAGGGGGGAGTACTCGACCCCCCCGGCGAAAAGGGCACAGAAGGAACCGACCGGAGGGCTTAGGCGGACCATGCGCCGTGGGACCCATGCGGGGGAAGGCACTGGCCAAGTCAGCGGGCAGACGGAGGCATGATACGTCCAGGAGTCCCTCCCCAGAGGGACTGCCGCTTTTGTTCCGACAGGAGGTTGAGAGCAGGTCGGAAGGAGAAATTTCAGAGGAAGAGGAGCTGGAACCCAGTCGTCCACAAGCACCGGTGGAGGTTGGAACAGCAACGGAGCGAGGGGTGCCCGGTCGGCCCGGTAAGTCATGTGACAATTTAGCATTTACAGCTGTATTACAGAACTTAATGGGGGTTGTATCTGGTGGGGCTGCCCCTCCGGCACCGCTGTTGGTAGACACGTACCAACCGCAGGCAGGGAGCGGGCCCACAGTGGGGTCCAGTTGTCAGATACAGGAATTGCTAGAGGGCCTACGGGCGTTGGTGGGACGGATTGAAGGAGGACAGCCGTCCGCAAGGGGGTCAAGTGAAGGCACCGTGGGTACAGCACGAGTAGTAGGGTCGGTCGCAGCAGCTACGGCAGAGCCACAGGACACCGTAGCAGGTGAAGTGGCGGAGAAGGTGAGTACGACGGAAAAAGGGGGGACAGAGGCGACTGTCAGAGCGGACATTGTGCGGTTGGCAGACGCTGCAAAATGTGAGGTGTATGTTTGCTTCGAGGGACCCCTAGGCGCTCACCTGAAGCAGGAAACGAGAGAGAAGATATGGAAGGGCGAGTATGTAGAGATTTTCTCCCTATTGCCCTTAGAAAAATTTAATCTGGACAGGGTAAAACCAGATGATACCAAGAAGGAGGACGAGGAGAAGCGGAGATACCGTTTAATTCCCAGGACGTTTGCCAATTGGTTGCAAGCGTTCGCCATTTTGGCAGGTGTAATAGGTGAAAAGAACCCCGAACACTGTTCGGCGTTATTTTGCTATATGGACGCTATTGGGGAGGCATATAGGGTATACAGGGGCACGGCACGGCTACGTTACGACGAGCAATTCAGACAGCGCAGGGCGGTGCGTCCCGCACTGCGGTGGGATCACAAAGACATCAGTCTTTGGATGCGACTTATGTCATCGGCAAAAACACCAGCACAGCCATTTCATGGGGGGGCCGGAGGTAGTAACTCCTCGGGATCGCCGGCCGGTAGGAAGTGGGGAGTTTGTTGGCAGTTCAACGAGGGATCATGTAAGTATGGGGGATCCTGCAAGTTTAAACACGAATGTTCCGGGTGCGGGGGGGCGCATACGCATGCCAAGTGTTTCAAAAAAGGAAAACGGGGTGGAGAGGCTGGGAACAAAAGCGACGACTCCGGTGATGGGGGAAAGGATGTGTCCTTTTCTAAATAGATACCCGGACAGGGCGGCGGCGTTGTTACTAGAGGAAGGTTTTAAGCACGGTTTTCATATTCCGTGCACATTAACAGTCGTCCCTCCTATGGCCAATAATTTGAGATCGGCATTGCAGCACCCGGCAGTGGTATCTGAAAAATTGGCCAAGGAGGTGGCTTTGGGTAGGATGGCGGGGCCATTTGTGACAGACCTAGCCGGGACACAGGCTGTTGGAGGGGACTGAAGGCGAGCCTATTACCTTGCGATTATGGGCCCTGGCATTTGGGGGAACAGTGCTCTTTGAGCTGCAAGCCTGGGACCCCTGAGCTGGTGGTACATGGATTCAGGTCCATGCTGGCCCCCCAATACACATAGAATCTGTATGTGTATTTGGCATATTAGCAAGAGACGCTAATGTCATGACTCATGAACTCCAGCCACCTGTCTGTTGTATTAATGCATATAGTCTGGCTTGTAAGAGTATTTCACCTATTGTTGTATGTGCTAATTAACCCTGCAATTGAATGAAGGAGTCCAGTGTTGATTAAGATAATTAGCTCATGCTAATTAGGTTAAGCTTTAGTCATCTGGCTGTATATAGGTGTGACATTTCAAATAAAGAGTGATTCCTGATGTAGCCTACACTGGTGTTGTCTGGTGACTGGGTGAGCTAAGGGGTCTTGGATTGTGTGGTACCGGACAGAGGAAGCATTTACGGCGGACATCTTGAGTACGAGGTCCGTCACAATTGGCTGGCAGCGGTGGGATCGTGCTTCCTTGTCGTGAACACATCCAAACCATCACCTGGATCCAAGGCCCGGATAGCAGAGGTACAGATACGTCATGGAAGAGGAATTCGGAAGGAGGTTGCGAGAGATGCGGATACAGCACAGAGGACCAGTATCGGTGCAGGTCCTGCTGGGATGGTATGATTCTGTTCGCCTACAACTCTGGAAAGAAGCGCTAGCCTGTGAGCAGCGACACCAGGGAAAAGTTCTCCCCTCCATCCATGTAAGGTACTGGTCGCAGTATGAAGTACGAATGTTGTTATTGGGGGAACAACCGAAGCAGGAGTGGACAGCTGAGTTAAGCAGGCTGATCCGGGCAGAAATGCGTTTGGACGAGAGCTACAGAGCCCTCCGGTGGTATGTAGCCCAAGTGTGCCCGTGGACAGCGGATGACAGGCCCACAGAAGGCTTTGATTATAATGTCCTGGGATTGTTGTACTGGGGGCTGTCCGAGAACCCCGACTTTGGGAGTGATCTGGAGTGGCGTTTGGAGGAAATAATGGAGCACAGAGAGCAAAGATTGAACGTCTCGGAAGTGCTCTGGGCACAGGAAGATTTGGAGTTCCTGGCCGCTCAGGAATGGGAGCTGGAGATCGCCTACATACAGCTGCTAGACTCTGCTCAGCAGCAGGGTGGGGCTCCCTTTGCCTGGGACTATCAGGAAATACCAGCAGACAGCTCTGAAATCCTGGCTGAAGAGTCAGCAATGTGGCATAGTAACAGAGTGCTTTGCCCACCTGCCCCCGCAGCTATGGACGCGGAGGTCTTATGGCGGATGCAGCAAGTGCTGACTGACCTTGACAAACCTGTTACTGCACAAGACGAGGTTGGATGGAGGAATGTGCCTGTCCAGCAGCATGCCAGAGAATCGGCAGTGGAAAATCTGGAGATTGCCATCCCCAAAGCTGAAGTGCTGACAACAGGGCAGAGCTCTGCTAACCTCTGCCCAGCACCGATGGCATCTTCTAGGTTCCACGGACAGATGGTGAACCTCTATCCCCAGCCATCAGTTGTAGAGCATGGGGATTTAATAGACTTTTCTGCTGAGGAAAAACAACCTCATGAGCCTCCATCAGAAGAGCTGGTATTAGGGCCAAACTTCACTGAGCTCTGCCCAGCACCAACAGCAGTATCCGTGGAGTTACAAGGAACTTCTCCAGCGTAAGCGCAGGTCACCAGACAGAGGGTCCAAGACCTCTGCCCCACACCGGTGGCAGTTTTGGAGGCTCAGGGTGAGAAGGTGGCAATCACTTCCCAGCAGCAGATACAGGGGGAGAAGGGAGAGGAGGTGTTTGTCGTCCCTCCCCAACAGTTGGCCAGGGTGGAGAAAGCGATCTTTCCTCCCCAGCAAAGATTTGTGCACCTGGGAGACAGTACCAGAGACATGTCATCCCAGCAGCCAGATGAGGGAATGGAAAAGGAAGCAGCCGGCTCCCCTTCCCAATGGCAGCTACACAATTTGGGAGTGGAGGAAGCCAGCCTCCTGCCCCAACGGTTAACCAGAGCGGAGGATGTGGAGTCCCCAGCAGAAGTGCTGGCAACAGGGCAGAGTGCTACCCACCTCTGTCCAGCACCAGCAACAGCTGCGGAGTTCCAGGGAGCTGGGGCAGTCAGCCTCTCTCCCCAACAGTTAGCTGGAGGAGATGATGTAGGGAAGCTCCTACGCCCAGCTGAACTGCTGGCAACGGAACAGAGTGCTGCTGGCCTCTGCCCGCAACTAAAAGAGGACAGATTTCCTGTAAAGGGGGATGGGACTGCAGTCCCCACCTGTATACCCCAGGGATGCTGGGCTGTCGGCCCAGATCCCCAACAGCATGATGGAGTGAGCCCAGTCACCCTGTCTTCTCTCCAGCGGCTGAAAAGACTCCATGGAGAAAGGCCAGTCCAGGCCTCTCCCCAGCGGCGGATATGTTCTATGAGAGAGGCAGAAGTTGGCTGGGTGAGTCGTGCTCTGTTTGGAACAATTTGTTTGGGGTACTGTGTGGGTACAGGCATTAGAGCACTGGAACCACTGACTAACTTCGGAGTCAACCCGTCTGGGGTCTCCTCCTGTGTTAGTCTCCTGCCGAAAGGGGAGAAATGTGACAGACCTAGCCTGGACACAGGCTGTTGGAGGGGACTGAAGGCGAGCCTATTACCTTGCGATTATGGGCCCTGGCATTTGGGGGAACAGTGCTCTTTGAGCTGCAAGCCTGGGACCCCTGAGCTGGTGGTACTTGGATTCAGGTCCATGCTGGCCCCCCAATACACATAGAATCTGTATGTGTATTTGGCATATTAGCAAGAGACGCTAATGTCATGACTCATGAACTCCAGCCACCTGTCTGTTGTGTTAATGCATATAGTCTGGCTTGTAAGAGTATTTCACCTATTGTTGTATGTGCTAATTAACCCTGCAATTGAATGAAGGAGTCCAGTGTTGATTAAGATAATTAGCTCATGCTAATTAGGTTAAGCTTTAGTCATCTGGCTGTATATATGTGTGACATTTCAAATAAAGAGTCATTCCTGATGTAGCCTACACTGGTGTTGTCTGGTGACTGGGTGAGCTAATGGGTCTTGGATTGTGTGGTACCGGACAGAGGAAGCATTTACGGCGGACATCTTGAGTACGAGGTCCGTCACACAGAGCTGAGCTTCTTAGGTATAGTTATTGATTCCATGAAAATGGAATGCAGGTTACCTGAAGAGAAGCTCAGGGATTTGCAAAAGGAGATTAGGGAGATACATGGGTATAAGAAAGTGCAGCTGCGTACGTTGCAATCCCTTTTAGGAAAATTTAATTTTGCATGCAGGATTATTCCCATGGGGCGAATATTTTGCCGTCGGATGTCTTCAGCTACGGCTGGGGTTAAGGCTCCCACGCATTACATTAGGCTGCGGAAGGAACATAGGGATGACCTGCAGGTATGGGATCAATTTTTGGCAGAGTTTAACGGAAGGTCTGTGTGGATGTCTGGTCCGGTAAGTAATTTTGACGTGGAGTTGGTGACAGACGCTGCAGGATCTACTGGGTATGGGGCGTACTTCCAAGGACGGTGGAGTGCGGAACCGTGGCCACGGACTTGGGTGGAGGCTGGGTTTTTGTGTAACTCTTTCCGGTAGTACTAGCGATGGAACTGTGGGGCGAGTCATGTCGAAATTTAAAATTGCGATTGAATTGTGACAACATGGGGGTAGTGCAGGTCATCAATAGCATGTCGGCAGCTTCACCACCTGTCATTCGGCTGATGCGACAGTTGGTGTTGCGCTGCTTGCGATTGAATGTGTTTTTATATGCTGTACATATCCCGGGGGTGGAGAATACACTGGCTGAATCTTTGTCTCGGTTCCAGTGGGACAGAAGGTGGGAGTTCCTTGCCCCGCCTGGATATGGGATTTGGCACTAGAATAGCGGCAGGATGGATACAGAAGTCGGTGAGTATGTCCACGTGGGCAGGGTACCAGAAGGTGTGGAGAGAGTGGGGAGAACTGCTGCAAGAAGCAGGTGTGGGTGAGTATGGGTCGTCAGGTCGCCTGTTGGTGCTATATTTGGTATCCAGGAACATGGAAAGGGGGCAATCGGTATCGGCTATTGAGAAGAAAATGGCGGCTTTGGCCTTTTTGTTCAAATTACAAAAGAAGGTAGATTGGACAAAGGATTTTTGGGTGAAACAAGCCATTAAGGGATACCGGAAGGAAAACAGGACTAGGGACACGAGACGGCCGATTACATTTAAAAATTTAATGGAGTTGGGGATACAGTTGGGATCGGTTTGCAAGGATAGTTATGAGCGTTTATTGTTTACAACCGCGTTTTCATTGGCGTTTTTTGGGGCATTTCGTATAGTGGAATTGGTCAGCCCGGCAAAAGGAAGGGCGGGCGGTTTACTGCGGGGGGATGTAGTGGTCCTGGAGGACAGGGTGTCTGTGCGGTTGCGGAAGTCCAAAACGGACCAAAAAGGTGTGGGGGTACAGATATCGCTGTATGCAGTAGAAGGTTGTGCAATGTGCCCGGTAAAAACGGTAAGGGATTTTGCGGGCATAAGGCCGGGTGGGGATGGCTCCTTTTTGGTACACAAGGATGGAGCTAATTTGTCCAGGTTCCAGTTTGTTGCTGTGTTGCAGAAGTGTTTAAAGGGGTTGGGGATGGATAGTTCCGCCTACGCCTCACACTCCTTCCGCATCGGGGCGGCCACTGAGGCCGCTCGGTACGGGCTGGATGAGGTGGATGTGCGACGTATGGGGAGATGGGAGTCCAGGCGATTCCGCACCTATATTCGGCCTCAGTTAGTGTGGGAAAGAAAAAATAAAAAAAAATAAATAAAAAAGGGGGGAAAGTAACATGAGAAAATGAAAATATATAGAAGTTTGGTGGTTATGCGCTAAGATGTGGTTGTTGTGCATATCTGCCTACAAGGGGGTAACCTGGTCAAGGGTCCTGGGGTGTGCAAGTCCTTTACACTATGTTTGTCATTTCAGACGCAGTGCTCCCACGCCTTATTTGGATTCTTGGACACTCGTATGTGTGTTGGGGCGCACGGAGAGAGGACGCAAGACCAGGTGGGAGGCAGTTGGGGATTTCAAGAAGGGAGGCAACCATAAGATGGTTGGGTAGACCGGGAATGATGTGGTGCAGGGTAGTCCCAGAGGCTGAGAGTTTTGCGTGGTTGGACAGGCCGCCTGCAGTGCTTGTCGTCCATGCAGGGGGAATGACCTGGGGGTCCGCACGGTCAGGGATCTGATCGCGGACATTAAAAATGACTGTTAGTCTGATCGGACATTGTGGCTAGGACAACATGGCGTACGGCCAGGTCCGTTTATCGGATCAACAAAGCCAGGATAAGGGTGAATAAGGTGGTTGGGAGGTTTGTGACATGGCATGGGGGGCTGGTGGTACATCACAGGGAACTAGAGAAGAATGTGGGCCTCTATTTGAGGAGGGACGGGGTCCATTTAACAGATGTGGGCATCGACCTGTGGTCGTTGGGTCTGCAGGAGGTGATTCAGTCGGCCCTGCGGGTGTGGAGGTGCCTGCAAGGATGAGGTGTCAACCTTTTAGGCTATGGCGTGTTTGTTCGTTTGGTCAGTGACGGAGCAGTTATGTAGGTGGTAAGTGTGTGTGGGGGGCTCATCATTAGATGGCCCTGCTGTGAGTTAGATAGATCAAGATTTGTAACTTGCATGCACCTGTTGAACATAAAAGAAGGTGGGCAGAAAAATTGGGCCTTTGGCTGTGGTGGTGGTGGTGAACCGGGGTGGACGGTGTTGCCACAAGACTGTAAGCCCTCACAGTTACTCTTGGTGGGTGCAGGAATGGGCCCTGCTGTGAGTTATTAGATCAAGATTTGTAATTGCATGCACCTGTTGAACAGGGCAGAAAAATTGGGCCTTTGGTGGTGGTGGTGGTGGTGGACGGTGTTGCCACAAGACTGTAGGCCCTCATAGTTACTCTTGGTGGGCGCAGGAATGGGCCCTGCTGTGAACTATTAGATCAAGATTTGTAATTACACGCCCCTGTTAAACAGGGGCTGAAAAATTGTGCCTTAGGCATTGGTGCTGGTGCCACAACACTGCAACCCCTCACAGATACTGTACTCTTAGCACAGCAATGAGACCTGTTGCAAAGCATTGCCTAAAAATTGTAATTACACGCCCCAACAGGGGCTGAAAAATTGTGCCTTAGGCACTGGTGCTGGTGCCACAACACTGCAACCCCTCACAGATACTGTACTTGGAGCACAGCAGTCACACCTGTTGCGAAGCATCTTTTTAAAAAATTGTAATTACACGCCCCTGTTATACAGGGGCTGAAAAATTGTGCCTTAGGCACTGGTGCTGGTGCCACAACACTGCAACCCCTCACAGATACTGTACTCTGAGCACAGCAATGAATGTGACCTGTTGCAAAGCATTGCCTAAAAATTGTAATTACACGCCCCAACAGGGGCTGAAAAATTGTGCCTTAGGCACTGGTGCTGGTGCCACAACACTGCAACCCCTCACAGATACTGTACTTGGAGCACAGCAGTCACACCTGTTGCGAAGCATTTTTTTAAAAAAAAATTGTAAGTACACGCCCCTGTTATACAGGGGCTGAAAAATTGTGCCTTAGGCACTGGTGTGGTGGCATGGATCATTGAGGAGGAGGAAGAGGATAGTCAGTGAACATAACAGGACAGTCACTCAGCATCAGCATAGGCAGTCTTGAAGGGATGTGACATTATAAATTATTCCGTTATATCCGCTTCAGGTGCCTGGTAGCTGGTGGTGATCCAAGACTGATTCATTTTTATGAAGGTCAGTCGATCAACCGAGTCGGTGGACAGGCGCACCCTATGATCGGTGACAAATCCTCCAGCAGCACTGAATGTGCGTTCGGAAAGAACGCTGGATGCAGGACAGGCCAGTAGCTCAATTGCATACTGTGCAAGCTCTGGCCAGTGATCCATCCTCAGGACCCAGTAAGCCAGAGGATTTTCGGTGGGAAAGGTGTCCAAGTCTGACCTTGCCCCTAGGTATTCCTGCACCATGTATATCAGACGCTGGCGATGGTTGCTGGAACCGATCATACCTTGGGGCTGCGGACTAAAAAATTGTCTGAACGCATCGGTCAGACGTCCACCTTCCCCACCGCTCCTTCTGCTACTGACCGAAGCCTCAGCAACTCGTCGTCCAGGACCAGGAGTTTGTAACCTCCCAGTTTCTGGGAACGCGTTGCACAGACCTTTCTGCAAGGCCTCCCTGAGATGTCTCATCCTCTGCTCCCTCTGCGACGGCAAGATAAGGTCCGCAACCTTACCCTTGTACCGTGGATCAAGGAGAGTGGCCAGCCAGTAATGGTCCCTCTCCTTGATCCGAAGAACACGAGGATCCTTCCGCAGGCTTTGCAGGATCAGGGAGGCCATGCAGCGTAGGTTAGCTGAGGCATTCGGTCCGGAGTCTTCTGGGTCACTGAGGATGACATGATCGCCAGCCACCTCCTCCCAGCCACGTACAAGTCCACTGGTTTGTTGGGACTGTACATCATCCCTAAAAGACTGCTGCTGCTGATGCTGAGTGCCAGGCTCCACCTCCATGCTCACACAATCCTCCTCCTCCTCCTCCTCCTCCTCCTCATCCTCTTCCTGTGTGATGGGTGGGACAGAAGGAACACTGTCTGGATAAAGGGGGCCTTGAGAGGCAAGGAAGTCCTCCTCTTCCTGCCTCTGTTCTGCCTCAAGTGCCCTGTCCATTATCCCACGCAGCGTATGCTCCAACAGGTGGACAAGAGGTACAGTGTCACTGATGCATGCACTGTCACTGCTCACCATCCTCGTGGCCTCCTCAAATGGTGAGAGGACAGTGCATGCATCCCTGATCATGCTCCACTGGCGTGGGGAAAAAAAGCCAAGCTCCCCTGACCCTGTCCTGGTGCCGTAGTCGCAAAGGTACTCATTGATGGCCCTCTGCTGCGTGTGCAGTCGCTGCAGCATGGCCAACGTTGAGTTCCACCTGGTGGGCATGTCACATATTAGGCGGTTCTTGGGCAGGTTCAGCTCCTTTTGCAGCTCAGTCAGCCGAGCACTGGCATTATAAGATCGGCGGAAATGCACACAGACTTTCCTGGCCTGCCTCAGGACATCCTGTAAGCCTGGGAACCTGCCCAAGAACCGCTGCACCACCAGGTTGAGGACGTGAGCCATACAGGGCACATGGGTGAGCTGCCCCTGTCGCAGGGCGGAGAGGAGGTTGGTGCCATTGTCAGAAACGACCATTCCTGGCTTAAGCTGGCGTGGCGTCAACCACCTCTCGGCCTGCCCCTGCAGAGCTGCCAGAACCTCTGGCCCAGTGTGGCTCCTGTCCCCCAAACACACCAGCGCAAGCACGGCATGGCATCTTTTTGCCTGCGTACTCGCGTAGCCCCTTGTACGCCTACGGAGCACCGCTGGTTCCGAGGACAGAGCACTGGAGGAAGAAGAAGAGGAGGGGGTGGAGGAGAGAGGTGTGTCACAACCAGTAGTAGCATTTTGGAGGCGTGGTGGCGGAACAACCTCCAACACTACTGCACCTTGTCCTGCATCCCTCCCAGCTGCCAATAGAGTGACCCAATGGGCCGTGAAAGAAAGATAACGTCCCTGTCCATGCCTGCTGGACCATGAGTCAGCGGTAATATGCACCTTACCGCTGACCGCCCTGTCCAGCGAGGCATGGACATTGCCTTCCACATGCCGGTAGAGAGACGGAATCGCCTTCCGTGAGAAAAAGTGGCGTTTGGGAACCTGCCACTGAGGAACCGCACATTGAACAAACTCACGGAAGGGGGCCGAGTCTACCAACTGAAAAGGCAGCAGTTGAAGTGCTAGCAATTTAGCCAAGCTAGCATTCAACCGCTGGGCATGTGGATGGCTGGGAGTATACTTCTTTCGACGGTCCAGCAGCTGGGGCAGGGAAATTTGCCTGCTACAATCGGACGTCGGTGTACTGCAAGTACTTGGTTGTGACACACCTAATTCTACACCTTCAGTCCTCTCAGAGCAGCTTTCAGAGAGGACTGAAGATATAGTGGGGATGGAGATCCCAGCTGATGAGGAGCAAGGAGAGGTCCGCTTTGTTCTTTGGTGTGGGTCTTTTATGTGTGCTTGCCAACGAGCTGCATGGCAGGTCGACATATGTCTGCTCATGCTTGTGGTGCCCAAGCGGCTGATGTTTTGGCCACGCGAGATACGCTTGAGACAAATATTGCAAATAGCAGTGGTGCGATCTGATGCACTCGTCTCAAAAAAGGCCCACACCAAAGAACTTTTGTGATAACGTGCAGAGGCAGCGCCCTGCACAGGCGGAGCTCTGCGGTGTGGTACAGTTGCTGTGCTGGCCTCTAGCTGGCCTCCAGGGGGCATCCTGCCTCGTTGGACATGTGACGCGCATCCTCCTCCTCCTCCTCCTCCTCTCTCCCTTCAGGCACCCACGTGGAGTCAGTGACCTCATCATCCCCTCCCTCTTCACCACTAGAGCAAACCTGGCAGTAAGCTGCAGCTGGTGGAACAGTACTGCCAGATTGCTGTCCTTCAGCATCCCCTCTCTCTGCGCGCACACTACTGACTTCCTCAAGCTGGGTATCATCATCCGAGCCTTCGAATCGTTGGGCATCCTCCTGGAGCATGTACCCAACACTGTGCTCAAAGAGTTCGGGGGACTCCTCAGGAGGACATGGTGGGTCTAGGGAAGGGGTGGCTGATGATGCCATTGAGTACGCGTTGGCAGCTGCTCTGCCAGTACCCTGAGCCTGGGAGAGAGAGGATGAGGAGGATGAGGAGGGCTTGGTCATCCATTCTACCAAGCCTTCGGCATGATGCGGCTCCACATGTCCAGCTGCCGAAAACAAAGACAAGCGTGTCCCATGGCCACGTGCTGATGACGATGCACGACCACGTCCACGGCCAGCACTGTTGTCTCTAGAAACAGAGCCTGCCTGCCCTGTGTTCTTGCCTCGGCACGCTCTGCCTCTCCTTGGCGGTCTTCCAGCCATTGTAGTCGGTAGTGTATATAGTATAAAAAATGGGTGCTGCTGAGAAGAAAATATAGGAGCTCTGTGTGCTGCCACTAACACACTAGAAGTCCTATGGGTGCTTCTGGGAAGAAAATATAGGAGCTCTGTGTGATGCCACTAACACACTAGAAGTCCTATGGGTGCTTCTGGGAAGAAAATATAGGAGCTCTGTGTGATGCCACTAACACACTAGAAGTCCTATGGGTGCTTCTGGGAAGAAAATATAGGAGCTCTGTGTGATGCCACTAACACACTAGAAGTCCTATGGGTGCTTCTGGGAAGAAAATATAGGAGCTCTGTGTGATGCCACTAACACACTAGAAGTCCTATGGGTGCTTCTGAGAAGAAAATATAGGAGCTCTGTGTGATGCCACTAACACACTAGAAGTCCTATGGGTGCTTCTGGAAGAAAATATAGGAGCTCTGTGTGATGCCACTAACACACTAGAAGTCCTATGGGTGCTTCTGGGAAGAAAATATAGGAGCTCTGTGTGATGCCACTAACACACTAGAAGTCCTATGGGTGCTTCTGGGAAGAAAATATAGGAGCTCTGTGTGATGCCACTAACACACTAGAAGTCCTATGGGTGCTTCTGAAAGAAAATATAGGAGCTCTGTGTGATGCCACTAACACACTAGAAGTCCTATGGGTGCTTCTGGAAGAAAATATAGGAGCTCTGTGTGATGCCACTAACACACTAGAAGTCCTATGGGTGCTTCTGGGAAGAAAATATAGGAGCTCTGTGTGATGCCACTAACACACTAGAAGTCCTATGGGTGCTTCTGGGAAGAAAATATAGGAGCTCTGTGTGATGCCACTAACACACTAGAAGTCCTATGGGTGCTTCTGGGAAGAAAATATAGGAGCTCTGTGTGATGCCACTAACACACTAGAAGTCCTATGGGTGCTTCTGGGAAGAAAATATAGGAGCTCTGTGTGATGCCACTAACACACTAGAAGTCCTATGGGTGCTTCTGGGAAGAAAATATAGGAGCTCTGTGTGATGCCACTAACACACTAGAAGTCCTATGGGTGCTTCTGGGAAGAAAATATAGGAGCTCTGTGTGATGCCACTAACACACTAGAAGTCCTATGGGTGCTTCTGGGAAGAAAATATAGGAGCTCTGTGTGATGCCACTAACACACTAGAAGTCCTATGGGTGCTTCTGGGAAGAAAATATAGGAGCTCTGTGTGATGCCACTAACACACTAGAAGTCCTATGGGTGCTTCTGGGAAGAAAATATAGGAGCTCTGTGTGATGCCACTAACACACTAGAAGTCCTATGGGTGCTTCTGGGAAGAAAATATAGGAGCTCTGTGTGATGCCACTAACACACTAGAAGTCCTATGGGTGCTTCTGGGAAGAAAATATAGGAGCTCTGTGTGATGCCACTAACACACTAGAAGTCCTATGGGTGCTTCTGGGAAGAAAATATAGGAGCTCTGTGTGATGCCACTAACACACTAGAAGTCCTATGGGTGCTTCTGGGAAGAAAATATAGGAGCTCTGTGTGATGCCACTAACACACTAGAAGTCCTATGGGTGCTTCTGGGAAGAAAATATAGGAGCTCTGTGTGATGCCACTAACACACTAGAAGTCCTATGGGTGCTTCTGGGAAGAAAATATAGGAGCTCTGTGTGATGCCACTAACACACTAGAAGTCCTATGGGTGCTTCTGGGAAGAAAATATAGGAGCTCTGTGTGATGCCACTAACACACTAGAAGTCCTATGGGTGCTTCTGGGAAGAAAATATAGGAGCTCTGTGTGATGCCACTAACACACTAGAAGTCCTATGGGTGCTTCTGGAAGAAAATATAGGAGCTCTGTGTGATGCCACTAACACACTAGAAGTCCTATGGGTGCTTCTGGGAAGAAAATATAGGAGCTCTGTGTGATGCCACTAACACACTAGAAGTCCTATGGGTGCTTCTGGGAAGAAAATATAGGAGCTCTGTGTGATGCCACTAACACACTAGAAGTCCTATGGGTGCTTCTGGGAAGAAAATATAGGAGCTCTGTGTGATGCCACTAACACACTAGAAGTCCTATGGGTGCTTCTGGGAAGAAAATATAGGAGCTCTGTGTGATGCCACTAACACACTAGAAGTCCTATGGGTGCTTCTGGGAAGAAAATATAGGAGCTCTGTGTGATGCCACTAACACACTAGAAGTCCTATGGGTGCTTCTGGGAAGAAAATATAGGAGCTCTGTGTGATGCCACTAACACACTAGAAGTCCTATGGGTGCTTCTGGGAAGAAAATATAGGAGCTCTGTGTGATGCCACTAACACACTAGAAGTCCTATGGGTGCTTCTGGGAAGAAAATATAGGAGCTCTGTGTGATGCCACTAACACACTAGAAGTCCTATGGGTGCTTCTGGGAAGAAAATATAGGAGCTCTGTGTGATGCCACTAACACACTAGAAGTCCTATGGGTGCTTCTGGGAAGAAAATATAGGAGCTCTGTGTGATGCCACTAACACACTAGAAGTCCTATGGGTGCTTCTGGGAAGAAAATATAGGAGCTCTGTGTGATGCCACTAACACACTAGAAGTCCTATGGGTGCTTCTGGGAAGAAAATATAGGAGCTCTGTGTGATGCCACTAACACACTAGAAGTCCTATGGGTGCTTCTGGGAAGAAAATATAGGAGCTCTGTGTGATGCCACTAACACACTAGAAGTCCTATGGGTGCTTCTGGGAAGAAAATATAGGAGCTCTGTGTGATGCCACTAACACACTAGAAGTCCTATGGGTGCTTCTGGGAAGAAAATATAGGAGCTCTGTGTGATGCCACTAACACACTAGAAGTCCTATGGGTGCTTCTGGGAAGAAAATATAGGAGCTCTGTGTGATGCCACTAACACACTAGAAGTCCTATGGGTGCTTCTGGGAAGAAAATATAGGAGCTCTGTGTGATGCCACTAACACACTAGAAGTCCTATGGGTGCTTCTGGGAAGAAAATATAGGAGCTCTGTGTGATGCCACTAACACACTAGAAGTCCTATGGGTGCTTCTGGGAAGAAAATATAGGAGCTCTGTGTGATGCCACTAACACATAGAAGTCCTATGGGTGCTTCTGGGAAGAAAATATAGGAGCTCTGTTTGATGCCACTAACACACTAGAAGTCCTATGGGTGCTTCTGGGAAGAAAATATAGGAGCTCTGTGTGATGCCACTAACACACTAGAAGTCCTATGGGTGCTTCTGGGAAGAAAATATAGGAGCTCTGTGTGATGCCACTAACACACTAGAAGTCCTATGGGTGCTTCTGGGAAGAAAATATAGGAGCTCTGTGTGATGCCACTAACACACTAGAAGTCCTATGGGTGCTTCTGGGAAGAAAATATAGGAGCTCTGTGTGATGCCACTAACACACTAGAAGTCCTATGGGTGCTTCTGGGAAGAAAATATAGGAGCTCTGTGTGATGCCACTAACACACTAGAAGTCCTATGGGTGCTTCTGGGAAGAAAATATAGGAGCTCTGTGTGATGCCACTAACACACTAGAAGTCCTATGGGTGCTTCTGGGAAGAAAATATAGGAGCTCTGTGTGATGCCACTAACACACTAGAAGTCCTATGGGTGCTTCTGGGAAGAAAATATAGGAGCTCTGTGTGATGCCACTAACACACTAGAAGTCCTATGGGTGCTTCTGGGAAGAAAATATAGGAGCTCTGTGTGATGCCACTAACACACTAGAAGTCCTATGGGTGCTTCTGGGAAGAAAATATAGGAGCTCTGTGTGATGCCACTAACACACTAGAAGTCCTATGGGTGCTTCTGGGAAGAAAATATAGGAGCTCTGTGTGATGCCACTAACACACTAGAAGTCCTATGGGTGCTTCTGGGAAGAAAATATAGGAGCTCTGTGTGATGCCACTAACACACTAGAAGTCCTATGGGTGCTTCTGGGAAGAAAATATAGGAGCTCTGTGTGATGCCACTAACACACTAGAAGTCCTATGGGTGCTTCTGGAAGAAAATATAGGAGCTCTGTGTGATGCCACTAACACACTAGAAGTCCTATGGGTGCTTCTGGGAAGAAAATATAGGAGCTCTGTGTGATGCCACTAACACACTAGAAGTCCTATGGGTGCTTCTGGAAGAAAATATAGGAGCTCTGTGTGATGCCACTAACACACTAGAAGTCCTATGGGTGCTTCTGGGAAGAAAATATAGGAGCTCTGTGTGATGCCACTAACACACTAGAAGTCCTATGGGTGCTTCTGGGAAGAAAATATAGGAGCTCTGTGTGATGCCACTAACACACTAGAAGTCCTATGGGTGCTTCTGGGAAGAAAATATAGGAGCTCTGTGTGATGCCACTAACACACTAGAAGTCCTATGGGTGCTTCTGGGAAGAAAATATAGGAGCTCTGTGTGATGCCACTAACACACTAGAAGTCCTATGGGTGCTTCTGGGAAGAAAATATAGGAGCTCTGTGTGATGCCACTAACACACTAGAAGTCCTATGGGTGCTTCTGGGAAGAAAATATAGGAGCTCTGTGTGATGCCACTAACACACTAGAAGTCCTATGGGTGCTTCTGGGAAGAAAATATAGGAGCTCTGTGTGATGCCACTAACACACTAGAAGTCCTATGGGTGCTTCTGGGAAGAAAATATAGGAGCTCTGTGTGATGCCACTAACACACTAGAAGTCCTATGGGTGCTTCTGGGAAGAAAATATAGGAGCTCTGTGTGATGCCACTAACACACTAGAAGTCCTATGGGTGCTTCTGGGAAGAAAATATAGGAGCTCTGTGTGATGCCACTAACACACTAGAAGTCCTATGGGTGCTTCTGGGAAGAAAATATAGGAGCTCTGTGTGATGCCACTAACACACTAGAAGTCCTATGGGTGCTTCTGGGAAGAAAATATAGGAGCTCTGTGTGATGCCACTAACACACTAGAAGTCCTATGGGTGCTTCTGTGAAGAAAATATAGGAGCTCTGTGTGATGCCACTAACACACTAGAAGTCCTATGGGTGCTTCTGGGAAGAAAATATAGGAGCTCTGTGTGATGCCACTAACACACTAGAAGTCCTATGGGTGCTTCTGGGAAGAAAATATAGGAGCTCTGTGTGATGCCACTAACACACTAGAAGTCCTATGGGTGCTTCTGGGAAGAAAATATAGGAGCTCTGTGTGATGCCACTAACACACTAGAAGTCCTATGGGTGCTTCTGGGAAGAAAATATAGGAGCTCTGTGTGATGCCACTAACACACTAGAAGTCCTATGGGTGCTTCTGGGAAGAAAATATAGGAGCTCTGTGTGATGCCACTAACACACTAGAAGTCCTATGGGTGCTTCTGGGAAGAAAATATAGGAGCTCTGTGTGATGCCACTAACACACTAGAAGTCCTATGGGTGCTTCTGGGAAGAAAATATAGGAGCTCTGTGTGATGCCACTAACACACTAGAAGTCCTATGGGTGCTTCTGGGAAGAAAATATAGGAGCTCTGTGTGATGCCACTAACACACTAGAAGTCCTATGGGTGCTTCTGGGAAGAAAATATAGGAGCTCTGTGTGATGCCACTAACACACTAGAAGTCCTATGGGTGCTTCTGGGAAGAAAATATAGGAGCTCTGTGTGATGCCACTAACACACTAGAAGTCCTATGGGTGCTCTGGGAAGAAAATATAGGAGCTCTGTGTGATGCCACTAACACACTAGAAGTCCTATGGGTGCTTCTGGGAAGAAAATATAGGAGCTCTGTGTGATGCCACTAACACACTAGAAGTCCTATGGGTGCTTCTGGGAAGAAAATATAGGAGCTCTGTGTGATGCCACTAACACACTAGAAGTCCTATGGGTGCTTCTGGGAAGAAAATATAGGAGCTCTGTGTGATGCCACTAACACACTAGAAGTCCTATGGGTGCTTCTGGGAAGAAAATATAGGAGCTCTGTGTGATGCCACTAACACACTAGAAGTCCTATGGGTGCTTCTGGGAAGAAAATATAGGAGCTCTGTGTGATGCCACTAACACACTAGAAGTCCTATGGGTGCTTCTGGGAAGAAAATATAGGAGCTCTGTGTGATGCCACTAACACACTAGAAGTCCTATGGGTGCTTCTGGGAAGAAAATATAGGAGCTCTGTGTGATGCCACTAACACACTAGAAGTCCTATGGGTGCTTCTGGGAAGAAAATATAGGAGCTCTGTGTGATGCCACTAACACACTAGAAGTCCTATGGGTGCTTCTGGGAAGAAAATATAGGAGCTCTGTGTGATGCCACTAACACACTAGAAGTCCTATGGGTGCTTCTGGGAAGAAAATATAGGAGCTCTGTGTGATGCCACTAACACACTAGAAGTCCTATGGGTGCTTCTGGGAAGAAAATATAGGAGCTCTGTGTGATGCCACTAACACACTAGAAGTCCTATGGGTGCTTCTGGGAAGAAAATATAGGAGCTCTGTGTGATGCCACTAACACACTAGAAGTCCTATGGGTGCTTCTGGGAAGAAAATATAGGAGCTCTGTGTGATGCCACTAACACACTAGAAGTCCTATGGGTGCTTCTGGGAAGAAAATATAGGAGCTCTGTGTGATGCCACTAACACACTAGAAGTCCTATGGGTGCTTCTGGGAAGAAAATATAGGAGCTCTGTGTGATGCCACTAACACACTAGAAGTCCTATGGGTGCTTCTGGGAAGAAAATATAGGAGCTCTGTGTGATGCCACTAACACACTAGAAGTCCTATGGGTGCTTCTGGGAAGAAAATATAGGAGCTCTGTGTGATGCCACTAACACACTAGAAGTCCTATGGGTGCTTCTGGAAGAAAATATAGGAGCTCTGTGTGATGCCACTAACACACTAGAAGTCCTATGGGTGCTTCTGGGAAGAAAATATAGGAGCTCTGTGTGATGCCACTAACACACTAGAAGTCCTATGGGTGCTTCTGGGAAGAAATATAGGAGCTCTGTGGATGCCACTAACACACTAGAAGTCCTATGGGTGCTTCTGGGAAGAAAATATAGGAGCTCTGTGTGATGCCACTAACACACTAGAAGTCCTATGGGTGCTTCTGGGAAGAAAATATAGGAGCTCTGTGTGATGCCACTAACACACTAGAAGTCCTATGGGTGCTTCTGGGAAGAAAATATAGGAGCTCTGTGTGATGCCACTAACACACTAGAAGTCCTATGGGTGCTTCTGGGAAGAAAATATAGGAGCTCTGTGTGATGCCACTAACACACTAGAAGTCCTATGGGTGCTTCTGGGAAGAAAATATAGGAGCTCTGTGTGATGCCACTAACACACTAGAAGTCCTATGGGTGCTTCTGGGAAGAAAATATAGGAGCTCTGTGTGATGCCACTAACACACTAGAAGTCCTATGGGTGCTTCTGGGAAGAAAATATAGGAGCTCTGTGTGATGCCACTAACACACTAGAAGTCCTATGGGTGCTTCTGGGAAGAAAATATAGGAGCTCTGTGTGATGCCACTAACACACTAGAAGTCCTATGGGTGCTTCTGGGAAGAAAATATAGGAGCTCTGTGTGATGCCACTAACACACTAGAAGTCCTATGGGTGCTTCTGGGAAGAAAATATAGGAGCTCTGTGTGATGCCACTAACACACTAGAAGTCCTATGGGTGCTTCTGGGAAGAAAATATAGGAGCTCTGTGTGATGCCACTAACACACTAGAAGTCCTATGGGTGCTTCTGGGAAGAAAATATAGGAGCTCTGTGTGATGCCACTAACACACTAGAAGTCCTATGGGTGCTTCTGGGAAGAAAATATAGGAGCTCTGTGTGATGCCACTAACACACTAGAAGTCCTATGGGTGCTTCTGGGAAGAAAATATAGGAGCTCTGTGTGATGCCACTAACACACTAGAAGTCCTATGGGTGCTTCTGGGAAGAAAATATAGGAGCTCTGTGTGATGCCACTAACACACTAGAAGTCCTATGGGTGCTTCTGGGAAGAAAATATAGGAGCTCTGTGTGATGCCACTAACACACTAGAAGTCCTATGGGTGCTTCTGGGAAGAAAATATAGGAGCTCTGTGTGATGCCACTAACACACTAGAAGTCCTATGGGTGCTTCTGGGAAGAAAATATAGGAGCTCTGTGTGATGCCACTAACACACTAGAAGTCCTATGGGTGCTTCTGGGAAGAAAATATAGGAGCTCTGTGTGATGCCACTAACACACTAGAAGTCCTATGGGTGCTTCTGGGAAGAAAATATAGGAGCTCTGTGTGATGCCACTAACACACTAGAAGTCCTATGGGTGCTTCTGGAAGAAAAAATATAGGAGCTCTGTGTGATGCCACTAACACACTAGAAGTCCTATGGGTGCTTCTGGGAAGAAAATATAGGAGCTCTGTGTGATGCCACTAACACACTAGAAGTCCTATGGGTGCTTCTGGGAAGAAAATATAGGAGCTCTGTGTGATGCCACTAACACACTAGAAGTCCTATGGGTGCTTCTGGGAAGAAAATATAGGAGCTCTGTGTGATGCCACTAACACACTAGAAGTCCTATGGGTGCTTCTGGGAAGAAAATATAGGAGCTCTGTGTGATGCCACTAACACACTAGAAGTCCTATGGGTGCTTCTGGGAAGAAAATATAGGAGCTCTGTGTGATGCCACTAACACACTAGAAGTCCTATGGGTGCTTCTGGGAAGAAAATATAGGAGCTCTGTGTGATGCCACTAACACACTAGAAGTCCTATGGGTGCTTCTGGGAAGAAAATATAGGAGCTCTGTGTGATGCCACTAACACACTAGAAGTCCTATGGGTGCTTCTGGGAAGAAAATATAGGAGCTCTGTGTGATGCCACTAACACACTAGAAGTCCTATGGGTGCTTCTGGGAAGAAAAAATATAGGAGCTCTGTGTGATGCCACTAACACACTAGAAGTCCTATGGGTGCTTCTGGGAAGAAAATATAGGAGCTCTGTGTGATGCCACTAACACACTAGAAGTCCTATGGGTGCTTCTGGGAAGAAAATATAGGAGCTCTGTGTGATGCCACTAACACACTAGAAGTCCTATGGGTGCTTCTGGGAAGAAAATATAGGAGCTCTGTGTGATGCCACTAACACACTAGAAGTCCTATGGGTGCTTCTGGGAAGAAAATATATAGGAGCTCTGTGTGATGCCACTAACACACTAGAAGTCCTATGGGTGCTTCTGGGAAGAAAATATAGGAGCTCTGTGTGATGCCACTAACACACTAGAAGTCCTATGGGTGCTTCTGGGAAGAAAATATAGGAGCTCTGTGTGATGCCACTAACACACTAGAAGTCCTATGGGTGCTTCTGGGAAGAAAATATAGGAGCTCTGTGTGATGCCACTAAACACTAGAAGTCCTATGGGTGCTTCTGGGAAGAAAATATAGGAGCTCTGTGTGATGCCACTAACACACTAGAAGTCCTATGGGTGCTTCTGGGAAGAAAATATAGGAGCTCTGTGTGATGCCACTAACACACTAGAAGTCCTATGGGTGCTTCTGGGAAGAAAATATAGGAGCTCTGTGTGATGCCACTAACACACTAGAAGTCCTATGGGTGCTTCTGGGAAGAAAATATAGGAGCTCTGTGTGATGCCACTAACACACTAGAAGTCCTATGGGGGCTTCTGGGAAGAAAATATAGGAGCTCTGTGTGATGCCACTAACACACTAGAAGTCCTATGGGTGCTTCTGGGAAGAAAATATAGGAGCTCTGTGTGATGCCACTAACACACTAGAAGTCCTATGGGTGCTTCTGGGAAGAAAATATAGGAGCTCTGTGTGATGCCACTAACACACTAGAAGTCCTATGGGTGCTTCTGGGAAGAAAATATAGGAGCTCTGTGTGATGCCACTAACACACTAGAAGTCCTATGGGTGCTTCTGGGAAGAAAATATAGGAGCTCTGTGTGATGCCACTAACACACTAGAAGTCCTATGGGTGCTTCTGGGAAGAAAATATAGGAGCTCTGTGTGATGCCACTAACACACTAGAAGTCCTATGGGTGCTTCTGGGAAGAAAATATAGGAGCTCTGTGTGATGCCACTAACACACTAGAAGTCCTATGGGTGCTTCTGGGAAGAAAATATAGGAGCTCTGTGTGATGCCACTAACACACTAGAAGTCCTATGGGTGCTTCTGGGAAGAAAATATAGGAGCTCTGTGTGATGCAACTAACACACTAGAAGTCCTATGGGTGCTTCTGGGAAGAAAATATAGGAGCTCTGTGTGATGCCACTAACACACTAGAAGTCCTATGGGTGCTTCTGGGAAGAAAATATAGGAGCTCTGTGTGATGCCACTAACACACTAGAAGTCCTATGGGTGCTTCTGGGAAGAAAATATAGGAGCTCTGTGTGATGCCACTAACACACTAGAAGTCCTATGGGTGCTTCTGGGAAGAAAATATAGGAGCTCTGTGTGATGCCACTAACACACTAGAAGTCCTATGGGTGCTTCTGGGAAGAAAATATAGGAGCTCTGTGTGATGCCACTAACACACTAGAAGTCCTATGGGTGCTTCTGGGAAGAAAATATAGGAGCTCTGTGTGATGCCACTAACACACTAGAAGTCCTATGGGTGCTTCTGGGAAGAAAATATAGGAGCTCTGTGTGATGCCACTAACACACTAGAAGTCCTATGGGTGCTTCTGGGAAGAAAATATAGGAGCTCTGTGTGATGCCACTAACACACTAGAAGTCCTATGGGTGCTTCTGGGAAGAAAATATAGGAGCTCTGTGTGATGCCACTAACACACTAGAAGTCCTATGGGTGCTTCTGGGAAGAAAAATATAGGAGCTCTGTGTGATGCCACTAACACACTAGAAGTCCTATGGGTGCTTCTGGGAAGAAAATATAGGAGCTCTGTGTGATGCCACTAACACACTAGAAGTCCTATGGGTGCTTCTGGGAAGAAAATATAGGAGCTCTGTGTGATGCCACTAACACACTAGAAGTCCTATGGGTGCTTCTGGGAAGAAAATATAGGAGCTCTGTGTGATGCCACTAACACACTAGAAGTCCTATGGGTGCTTCTGGAAGAAAATATAGGAGCTCTGTGTGATGCCACTAACACACTAGAAGTCCTATGGGTGCTTCTGGGAAGAAAATATAGGAGCTCTGTGTGATGCCACTAACACACTAGAAGTCCTATGGGTGCTTCTGGGAAGAAAATATAGGAGCTCTGTGTGATGCCACTAACACACTAGAAGTCCTATGGGTGCTTCTGGGAAGAAAATATAGGAGCTCTGTGTGATGCCACTAACACACTAGAAGTCCTATGGGTGCTTCTGGGAAGAAAATATAGGAGCTCTGTGTGATGCCACTAACACACTAGAAGTCCTATGGGTGCTTC
>JAQSEC010004143.1:2080822-2093085 GCA_028564925.1 Lithobates sylvaticus
AGGATCAGGAACCAGGGGAAGAGAGGAGAGGATCACGGAAGAGGCAAAGAGAGGATCAGGAACCAGGGGAAGAGAGGAGAGGATCAGGAACCAGGAGATGAGAGGAGAAGATCACGGAAGAGGCAAAGAGAAGATCAGGAACCAGGGGAAGAGAGGATCGGGGAAGAGAATGTAAGGGGGGGGAGAAAAAAAAAAAGGGGCCTGCAAATGAAGAGTAATGGGAGCGCTAAGCACAGTTAGGCTATACAAGCTATAATTACATCTGTATGGGTAATGTATACACGCCTATATATATATATATATATATATATATATATAAAAGGAGGCCTGTGCGTGCAAGGCCAGGAATATGCCACCGTTATTACAGATGTGCCAGCAAACGTGCTCCCCCCCCCGCCACCGATTGTAACCAAATGGCTTCTGGCCTCCGAAGCCATTCATCACACAATAGCGCGCAGCGCTCCTACACCACACAATGCTTTAGCTGCACTCGTGTTTCTGGGTTTTAGTGCGTCATCTCATTGGAACTGACCATTGGGGGGGGGGGGGGGGAGAGGGTAAACCAACTGTGGAGTTGGAGGGGGGGGGCAGGAGGCAGAGAGGATTGCTGGAGGGGGCAGGAGGCAGAGAGGATTGCTGGAGGGGGCAGGAGGCAGAGAGGATTGCTGGAGGGGGCAGGAGGCAGAGAGGATTTCTGGAGGGGGCAGGAGGCAGAGAGGTTTGCTGGAGGGGGCAGGAGGCAGAGAGGATTGCTGGAGGGGGCAGCAGAGCCAGAGCAGACCGAAGAGGGAGAGAGGAGGAGGAGGTGGTAGAATGGTGGGCATGGACTTAGGGGGGGTATAGAGAGGCAACTGGCTATCAATGTTGGGGGCATACAGGAGGCCAAGTGAAAGCGTAAGGGGGGGGGGGGGGGGGGGGGAGAGAAGGCAGAAAGTGTGATCGTACACGGGAGAGAGAGAGGGATTGACAGAGAGGAGAGGGTCAGGGACCAGGGGAAGAGAGCAAAGGATCACAGACCAGGAGAGGACAGGAGAGGATCATGGACCAGAGGGGGAGAGGAGAGGATCATGGAAGAGGCAAAGAGTGGATAGGACCAGGAACCAGGGGAAGTAAGGAGAGGATCACGGAAGAGGCAAAGAGAGGATCAGGAACCAGGGGAAGAGAGGAGAGGATCAGGAACCAGGGGAAGAGAGGAGAAGATCAGGAACCGGGGAAGAGAGGAGAGGATCAGGAACCAGGGGAAGAGAGGAGAGGATCAGGGACCGGGGAAGAGAGGAGAGGATCAGGGATTCTGGAAGAGAGGAGAGGATCAGGAACCAGGGGAAGAGAGGAGAGGATCAAAAACCAGGGGAAGAGAGGAGAGGATCAGGAACCAAGGGAAGAGAGGAGAGAATCAGGAACCAGGGGAAGAGAGGAGAGGATCAAAAACCAGGGGAAGAGAGGAGAGGATCAGGAACCAGGGGAAGAGAGGAGAGGATCAGGAACCAGGGGAAGAGAGGAGAGGATCAGGAACCAGGGGAACAGAGGAGAGGATCAGGAACCAGGGGAACAGAGGAGAGGATCAGGGAAGAGAGGAGATGATCAGGGACCGGGGAAGAGAGGATCAGGGAGGAGAGGATCAGGGATCGGGAAGAGAGGAGAGGATCAGGGATTGGGGAAGAGAGGAGAGGTTCATGGACCAGTAGTAGAGGAGAGAGGATCACAGACCACGGAAAGAGAGGAGAGGATCATGGAGCAGGGCAAGAGGAGAGGATCACAAACCAGGGGAAGAGAGGAGAGGATCACAGACCAGGGGAAGAGAGGAGAGGATCACAGACCAGGGGAAGAGAGGAGAGGATCACAGACCAGGGGAAGAGAGGAGAGGATCACAGACCAGGGGAAGAGAGGAGAGGATCACAGACCAGGGGAAGAGAGGAGAGGATCACAGACCAGGGGAAGAGAGGAGAGGATCACAGACCAGGGGAAGAGAGGAGAGGATCACAGACCAGGGGATAAGAGGAGAGGATCACAGACCAGGGGAAAAGAGGAGGAACCAGGGGAAGAGAGGAGAGGATCACGGACGAGGTAAAGAGAGGAAAGGATCACAGAGCAGGGGAAGAGGCAAGAAGACCATGGACCAGGGGTAGAGAGGAGAGGACCAGTGGTAGAGAGGAAAGGATCATGGACCATGGGAACAGAGCAGAGATCATGGGCTAGGGAAAGAAAAGAAGATGATCACCGACTTGAGGAAGAGAGGATCATGCTCTGGGGGAAGAGAGAAGAGGACCATGAACCAGGACAAGAGAGGATCACGGACCAGGGGAAGAGAGGCGAGGATCACAAACCTGGGGAAGGGAGAAAAGGATGATGGGCCATGGGAAGGGAGGAGAGAATCACGGACCATGGGAGGAGAGGAGAGGATCACGGACCATGGGAAGAGAGGAGAGGATCACAGACCATGGGAAGAGAGGAGAGAATCACAGACCATGGGAAGAGAGGCGAGGATCACAAACCTGGGGAAGAGAGGAGAGGATCACGGACCAGGGGAAGAGAGGAGAGGATCACGGACCAGGGGAGGAGAGGAGAGGATCATGAACCAGGGGAAGAGAGGAGAGGATCACGGACCAGGGGAAGAGAGGAGAGGATCACAGACCATAGGAAGAGAGGAGAGGATCACAGACCATGGGAAGAGAGGAGAGGATCACAGACCATGGGAAGAGAGGCGAGGATCACAAACCTGGGGAAGGGAGAAAAGGATGATGGGCCATGGGAAGGGAGGAGAGGAGAGAATCACGGACCATGGGGAGGAGAGGAGAGGATCACGGACCATGGGAAGAGAGGAGAGGATCACAGACCATGGGAAGAGAGGAGAGGATCACAGACCATGGGAAGAGAGGAGAGGATCACAGACCATGGGAAGAGGAGATGATCACGGACCAGGGGAAGAGGAGATGATCACGGACCAGGGGAAGAGAGGAGAGGATCACGGACCAGGGGAAGAAAAGAGAGGATCACGGACCAGGGGAAGAGAGGAGAGGATCACGGACCATGGGAAGAGAGGAGAGGATCACGGACCAGGGGAAGAGAGGAGAGGATCACAGACCATGGGAAGAGAGGAGAGGATCACAGACCATGGGAAGAGAGGAGAGGATCACAGACCATGGGAAGAGAGGAGAGGATCACAGACCATGGGAAGAGAGGACAAGATCACAGACTAGGAATAGAGGAGAGGATCACAGACCAGGGGAAGAGAGGAGGAACCAGGGGAAGAGAGGAGAGGATCGCAGACCATGGGAAGAGGAGATGATCACGGACCAGGGGAAGAGAGAAGAGGATCACGGACCAGGGGAAGAGAGGAGAGGATCACGGACCAGGGGAAGAGAGGAGAGGATCACGGACCAGGGGAAGAGAGGAGAGGATCACGGACCATGGGAAGAGAGGAGAGGATCACGGACCAGGGGAAGAGAGGAGAGGATCACAGACCATGGGAAGAGAGGAGAGGATCACAGACCATGGGAAGAGAGGAGAGAATCACAGACCATGGGAAGAGGAGATGATCACGGACCAGGGGAAGAGAGGAGAGGATCACGGACCAGGGGAAGAGAGGAGAGGATCACGGACCAGGGGAGGAGAGGAGAGGATCATGAACCAGGGGAAGAGAGGAGAGGATCACGGACCAGGGGAAGAGAGGAGAGGATCACGGACCAGGGGAAGAGAGGAGAGGATCACAGACCATCGGAAGAGAGGAGAGGATCACAGACCATGGGAAGAGAGGAGAGGATCACAGACCATGGGAAGAGAGGCGAGGATCACAAACCTGGGGAAGGGAGAAAAGGATGATGGGCCATGGGAAGGGAGGAGAGGAGAGAATCACGGACCATGGGAGGAGAAAAGAGGATCGGAAGAGAGGCGAGGATCACAAACCTGGGGAAGAGAGGAGAGGATCACAGACCATGGGAAGAGAGGAGAGGATCACAGACCATGGGAAGAGAGGAGAGGATCACAGACCATGGGAAGAGGAGATGATCACGGACCAGGGGAAGAGGAGATGATCACGGACCAGGGGAAGAGAGGAGAGGATCACGGACCAGGGGAAGAGAGGAGAGGATCACGGACCAGGGGAAGAGAGGAGAGGATCACGGACCATGGGAAGAGAGGAGAGGATCACGGACCAGGGGAAGAGAGGAGAGGATCACGGACCAGGGGAAGAGAGGAGAGGATCACAGACCATGGGAAGAGAGGAGAGGATCACAGACCATGGGAAGAGAGGAGAGGATCACAGACCATGGGAAGAGAGGACAAGATCACAGACTAGGGATAGAGGAGAGGATCACAGACCAGGGGAAGAGAGGAGGAACCAGGGGAAGAGAGGAGAGGATCGCAGACCATGGGAAGAGGAGATGATCACGGACCAGGGGAAGAGAGGAGAGGATCACGGACCAGGGGAAGAGAGGAGAGGATCACGGACTAGGGATAGAGGAAAGGATCGCGGACTAAATGATGAAGGTGGGGAAGGCCTGAAGAGGTATGGAGCTGTTATTTCTCCTTCCAGGGAGAATGTAATAGGGGTGTCAGGAGGAGAGATTCCAGAGAATATACAGTGAAAAGGATCGGGAAGGGGATTGGGTTCCTTTTCGAGAATGTAGCATGGACACTGGAGAGAGCAGCAACAGAAGCTCCTACAGACAGTATAGGGAGAGAACATTCAACAGAAGTTAGCACTGATAACATGGAGAAAGCATATACTGTACTGTATATATGGTGTATATATGGTATATATATGGTGTATATATATATATATATGGTGTATACCACCAAAGAGGGAGAACAAGGGACATGCTACTATGTACTGACTATACATACAGAATACAAATACTGATTTTATGCAGTGTTCATACACACTAACAATGGCCCTTATTTACCAACAGCTCGCGAAAAGAACTGTCAACACCCCACACAGTCACCGATGCATTTCAGACCCTTGCTGGAATCTGAGACCAATATTAACATCTGTGTCTGACTGGTTGCCATGGGACGATACAGAGAGTTGTTAGCGCACAATGACAGTTCTCGCCCAGAATAAAAGAGGAGATAATTGGCCTACATCTATGCACACTGCCAAGGGAAGTAGCACCGTATGACAATGTATGACAATGTATGACAATGAGCGCATTAAAAATATCCAACAGAAAGTAACATAATGCTCACCAATACATAAATGCAGATAAAAAGGAAAAAAAGAAAACTAAAACAGTGCTCAGACCTAAGCGCTCACTGAGGTCTGGCTCGCCAATGAAGGAGGCAGAGAGGTCCCGGTGTGGCTAGGCGGGGAATTTGGATTTTTATTGGGCCCTTGGGATCGGACCTGGAATACCAAAACAAATGCGCCAGACTCCAGCCAGTCAGCATGTATAATTCATCTATACGCGGCTCCTCTCATGTTTGCAAAAAGGTGAGCGTGGCGTCTGAAGCAAGAATAAGCGCAAGCAAATAAACACCGCCGGGCTCGTTTTTTTATTTACCTCCGGGTTTAAATATTCAGGCCTGGGCTTTATAACTGCAAACATCAAAGCGCGGCGACATCCTTGTCACTCATTTTAACAGTAAAATGAGCTTTAATATTCCAGGACGGAAAGAGCAGCAGAATTGTAATAAGCTGAATTCAGGGCGATTAAATCTTAAAAAATAAAAATAATTAAAAAAAAAAAAAGAGGCTGTCAAAGAATTGGGAGTGACATTCAAAAACAGATATGTGACAAAATTTGCTCTGCTGTGGCATGTACTTTTTGATTCCTTTTGACGAATAAAGGCTACTTTTTGGAGTGCGGCTGTCCAGAATTTTCTCCTAAACATTCTTCCCTAAGGTTCGAATAGCTTAAAGTGATACTAAAACGCACACCGTTTCATTTACATTCCCCCTTCTATTTCTGTATAGAATAAAATTCCCCCCGAAGAAGACCTCAATTAGAAGGGTCGAAACGTGTAGGGGTTTTATGTGGAAGGTTATGTACAATTTTTTGCAGTAAAATTCAATTTTAGCAAGATTTCATACTATATGTAGTTTCATCTTGATCGATGGTTTTGTTATTTTCATGTGAATGCCAGAGCTACATTTTTTTACAACTCTCATGTAATTGTCAAATAGCTTTTTGATACAATAAAAAAATTCAATCAATCAATGACCTTGGCTGCTAAAAAACCCCATGAGGGAATTTTTCCATTATATAAATGTTTTGGGGTGTGCAGCACTACTAGCTCACACACATGTGTTTTTCTATTCTACATTGTCCCATTCATTCATTCAAGACATGTTTCTTTCTCTTCCATCGTCTTGATTGGTAAATATACATTTTTTGTGTGATTATATGTTATGGGTAAACAAATAAAATGATTATTAAAATGTAAAATATTCCTTTTCTTTCTGCATAGAATAAAATCCCCCTGAAGAAGACCACAATTAGAAGGGTCGAAATGCGTAGAAGTTTTATGTGGAAGGTTATATACAATTTTTTTGCAGTAAAAAGCTATTTTAGCAAGATTTCATACTATATGTAGTTCCATCTTGATAGATGGTTTTGTTATTTTTCATCTGAATGCCAGAGCTACATTTTTTACAATTCTCATGTAATTGTCAAATAGCTTTTTAATACAATAAAAAATTTCAATCAATCAACGACCTTTGAATAATTTCGTGGCTGCTAAAAAACCCCATGGAGGGAATTTTTCCATTATTTAAATGTTTTGGGGTGTGCAGCACTACTAGCTCACACACATGTGTTTTTCTATTCTACATTGTCCCTTCTTTTTTCTGTATGTGGATGACGACACTGTAATTATTTGAATTAAAAAAAAACAAACATCTAAGTCCATTTTTCCCCAAACAAACAGGAGGAGGAGCTTCTAGTCCATGCTATGGGAGGTGGAGACGACACACCAATGTCTTTGGGATTGCTAAAATTAGCTTTTAAAATAAATCTCTGGCTATAGGACATGTTTCTTTCTCTTCCATCATCTTGATTGGTAAATATACATTTTTTGTGTGATTATATATTATAGGTAAACAAATCAAATGATTATTAAAATGTAAAATATTCATTGTCAACAAGCTCAGATGTTCATTCTTGTACTATGTGATATGTTCCATTATTCACCCAATAAAATCTTGTGAAACAAAAAAAAATGTAAAATATTCCTTTTCTTTCTGCATAGAATAAAATCCCCCTGAAGAAGACCACAATTAGAATGGTCGAAACGTGTAGGGCTTTTATGTGGAAGATTATATACAATTTTTTTGCAGTAAAATGCAATTTTAGCAAGATTTCATACTATATGTAGTTCCATCTTGATCGATGGTTTTGTTATTTTCATGTGAATTCCAGAGCTACATTTTTTACAACTCTCATGTAATTGTCAAATAGCTTTTTGATACAATAAAGAATTTCAATCAATCAACGACCTTTGAATAATTTCGTGGCTGCTAAAAAACCCCATGGAGGGAATTTTTCCATTATTTAAATGTTTTGGGGTGTGCAGCACTACTAGCTCACACACATGTGTTTTTCTATTCTACATTGTCCCTTCTTTTTTCTGTATGTGGATGACGACACTGTAATTATTTGAATTAAAAAAAAAAAAACATCTAAGTCCATTTTTCCCCCAAACATAAACAGGAGGAGGAGCTTCTAGTCCATGCTATGGGAGGTGAAGACGACACACCAATGTCTTTGGGATTGCTGAAATTCGCTTTTAAAATAAATCTCTGGCTATAGGACATGTTTCTTTCTCTTCCATCATCTTGATTGGTAAATATACATTTTTTGTGTGATTATATATTATAGGTAAACAAATCAAATGATTATTAAAATGTAAAATATTCATTGTCAACAAGCTCAGATGTTCATTCTTGTACTATGTGATATGTTCCATTATTCACCCAATAAAATCTTGTGAAACAAAAAAAAATGTAAAATATTCCTTTTCTTTCTGCATAGAATAAAATCCCCCTGAAGAAGACCACAATTAGAATGGTCGAAACGTGTAGGGCTTTTATGTGGAAGATTATATACAATTTTTTTGCAGTAAAATGCAATTTTAGCAAGATTTCATACCATATGTAGTTCCATCTTGATCGATGGTTTTGTTATTTTCATGTGAATTCCAGAGCTACATTTTTTACAACTCTCATGTAATTGTCAAATAGCTTTTTGATACAATAAAGAATTTCAATCAATGACCTTTGAATAATTTCTTGGCTGGTAAAAAACCCCATGAGGGAATTTTTCCATTATGAACATCTGATGTATGGGGGAGTGCACTGTGATGTATTCTGATGGTGGTGGTGGTGGGGGGCTCTTGACATCTGATGTATGGGGGGGTGCACTGTGATGTATTCTGATGATGGTGGTGGGGGGGCTCTTGACATCTGATGTATGGGGGGGGTGCACTGTGATGTATTCTGATAGTGGTGGTGGGGGGCTCTTCACATTGGTGGTGGGGGGCTCTTTACATCTGATGTATGGGGGGGTGCACTGTGATGTATTCTGATGGTGGTGGTGGGGGGGCTCTTCACATCTGATGTATGGGGGGGGCACTGTGATGTATTCTGATAGTGGTGGTGGGGGGCTCTTCACATCTGATGTATGGGGGGGGCACTGTGATGTATTCTGATAGTGGTGGTGGGGGGCTCTTCACATTGGTGGTGGGGGGCTCTTCACATCTGATGTATGGGGGGGTGCACTGTGATGTATTCTGATGATGATGGTGGTGGGGAGCTCTTCACATTGGTGGTGGGGGGCTCTTGACATCTGATGTATGGGGGGGGGGGGGTGCACTGTGATGTATTCTGATAATGGTGGTGGTGGGGGCTCTTCACATCTAAAAGGTGGTGGTGGGGGGCTCTTCACATCTGATGTATGGGGGGGGTGCACTGTGATGTATTCAGATGATGATGGTGGTGGTGGGCTCTTCACATTTGATGGTGATGGGCGCTTGTGACATCTGATGTATGGGGGGGGGGGGTGCACTGTGATGTATTCTGATGGTGGTGGTGGGGGGCTCTTCACATCTGATGTATGGGGGAGGCACTGTGATGTATTATGATGGCGGTGGGGGGGGCCTTCACATTGGTGGTGGGGGCTCTTGACATCTGATGTATGGGGGGGTGCACTGTGATGTATTCTGATAATGGTGGTGGTGGTGGGGGGGCTCGTCACATCTAATGTATTGGGGGGTGCACTGTCCTGTATTCTGATAATGATGGTGGTTGTGGGGGGGGGGATTCGGCATATGATGTATGGGGGGGTGCACTGTGATGTATTCTGATGATGGTGGTGGGGGGCTCTTGATATCTGATGTATGGGGGGGGGGGTGCACTGTGATGTATTTTGATGATGATGATGGTGGGGGGCTCTTCACATCTAATGTATTGGGGGGGTGCACTGTCCTGTATTCTAATTATGGTGGTTGTGGGGGGGGGGGGCTCGTGGTGGTGGGGGGCTCTTCACATCTAATGTTTGGGGGGGGGTGCACTGTGATGTATTCTGATGATGATGGTGGTGGGGGGCTCTTCACATCTAATGTTTGGGGGGGGGTGCACTGTGATGTATTCTGATGGTGGTGGTGGGGGGGGGCTCTTGATATCTGATGCATGGGGGGTGCACTGTGATGTATTCTGATGATGATGGTGGTGGGGGGCTCTTAACATCTGATGTATTGGGGGGGGGGGTGCTCATCTAGTCTTACAGATACAACCAGCCCTTTAAAAAGACAACCACAATGCTGATGCGGCCCGCAATGAAATTGAGTTTGACACCCCTGTCCTAGCAGGACTTTTACCCCCTACTGGGTTGAGACGATTGCGGCTGATTTTCCAGCTCTGTCCACCCGCCACTGACCGTGTCCTGGATTCTCTATAATGCATAATTTAGGACAACTGCAAAGATGCGGCTGCACATTGAAGGTAAAATTCATATTTATGCGCCTGCATCTGGCAGTAAGAGCCACGAGGGCACCGTAAATGCTAATGATTTTTTTTTTTTTTTTTTTTTTTTATATTAAAGGTTGCATCTTTTCCCCAAATTGCACCGAAATTCTATGACCGTTTTAGATGCAAATAGTGCTGAGTGGAGTTTTTTCCGTTCATGCCGCATTTAACGTGGGGGAAAAAGAATTATACGGAGAGATTGCAGCAAAGTCACTTAACAACATCACTCAATCACTGTGCCCTTCGTTAAACGCCAGTTACTCCCGAGCCTGAACTCAGGGGATGATGGACAACGACTGCCGACAATAATTCCTGATCGTTCCGAGGTGCGAGATTAGACGCGAGCGAAGTGCCCCCAACATGACCTTCCGCAAAGACGCGCTTGACTTGCATGGATGGCCTTCGGACTCCAAGGAGCCGCGGCGAGCTAAATCAAGCAAGGCGCAGCTAACGCTGTCCACAAAAAGCTGCAATTGTGGTCAAGTTAAAAAAAAAAAGTCCACATGGTTAAAGTGGACCTTCACCCCCAAGACCCCATTCACACCTAGTGTAGGGCAAACCTGGGTTCCTGCATGCGTTTTTTTGCCGTGTTTTCATGCAACATGCATATGTCAGACTGTTTGCTTAAATGGCCTATGCACCACAAATGTGGCAAATAAGTCATATAAAAAACAGCCAACACGTTTCGGGAGAAGCACCACTATGTCAGTCCCCTTAGCAGCCGCTTGGGGACACATGGGCAGTGCATGGGCAGTGCATTCAGCTAGAAAATCAGACTGCACATGTGGGCATTTTTATGAAATGGCCACCAGGGCACACAATATAAATTCAGCCCTTCCTTCTGTTTGCAGTACAGACTGAAGGTCATTACAATACGCCCCCTAGTGGCCACTCTGGGTATTGGGGGAGGGGGCAGCACTTTTTCTGGAGAGGACCCAAAACAACTGCATCTGGAATAGGAGGACACTTCAACATTTCCAACAGGAGCAGCAATGTTACGTACTGTAAAGTCGCACAGAGGGATTTTCTAAATAAAATCCTCCTCGAGGTGGGTGAACTTATACTTTAATCATTCACAAGGCAGCCACCAAAACTTTGGGGGGGGGGGGGAAACAGGCCCCCCCCCCCTTCATCAGGGCTCAGTAATGAAAAGTGCACTTACATTTTAACTTTTTTTGGTCTCCTTTATGAATTTTGTCTGCTGCTTAAACTTGTGGGTGGAGCTCTGGGTGACGTTCCTGAGTGCACATTGGTAGGTAAACCTGGTTTCATGTGCGCCGCCTAGTGAGTTCCTCAAATAATTGTCCTCCTTCAAAATTTATTACTCTGTATCAAATAGTACTGAAGTCCTGCTTGGACGTATCCCTATGAACCTGCATACTATTGGACTGTTTCCCCTTGAACCTTTGTACTCGGACGTATCCCCTTGAATCTTCATACCCTGGGACGTGTCCCCTTGCACCTCTGTACTTTTGGATGTATCCCCTTAAACCTTTATACTATTGGACATATCCCCTTGAATCTTTGTACTCTTAGGCGTATCCCCATGAACCTTTGTACTCTTAGGCATATCCCCATGAACCTTTGTACTCTTGGGCATATTCCCTTGAACCTTTGTACTCTTGGATGTAGCCCCCTGCAACTCCTGGGTGCCCACTGAAGTAAGCTCCTGAAATAATGGTCATCCTTCAGTTTACTACTATGTATCAAATGGTACCTCCGTACTGTTGGATGTATCAATTCATCCTTCGTACTCTTGAACATATCCCATTGGATTTTAATACTCTTGGACATATCCCCTTAGACCTTTATACTATTGGACGTATCTCCTTGAACCTGCATACTATTGGACCGTTTCCCCTTGAACCTTTGTAATCTTGGACGTATCCCCTTGAATCTTCATACTCTGGGAGGTGTCCCCTTGCACCTCTGTACTTTTGGACGCATCCCCTTACACCTTTATACTATTGGACATATCTCCTTGAATCTTTGTAGTCTTGGACATATCCCCTTGAACCTTTGTACTATTGGGCGTATCCCCTTGAACCTTTGTACTATTGGGCGTATCCCTTTGAATCTTTGTAGTCTTGGACATATCCCCTTGAACCTTTGTACTATTGGGCGTATCCCCTTGAATCTTTGTAGTCTTGGACATATCCCCTTGAACCTTTGTACTCTTGGACCTATCCCCTTGAACCTTTGTACTCTTGGGCGTTACCCCTTGAACCTTTGTACTTCTTGGACCTATCCCCTTGAACCTTTGTACTCTTGGGCGTATCCCCTTGAACCTTTGGACTCTTGG
>JAQSEC010004143.1:2093585-2141710 GCA_028564925.1 Lithobates sylvaticus
ATGTAGAAGAATACGTAATTTTACGTATCGGCCTAAACTGAGGAAAAAAAATATTATTTTTTATATTTTGGGGGATAATTTTTATGACAAAGTAAAAAATATTGATTTTTTTTTTAAAAATTGTTGCTCTTTTTTTGTTTATAGCACAAAAAATAAAAACCGCAAAGGTGATCAAATAAATACCACCAAATACCACCCTATTTCTGTTCAAAAAAATACGCCAATTTTGTTTGGGAGCCACGTCGCACGACCGCGCAATTGTCACTTAAAGCGACGCAGTGCCGAATCGCAAAAAGTGCTCTGGTAAGGAAGGGGGGAAAATCATCGGGGGCTGAAGTGGTTAAATACAATAAATAGATGTTTGTTATTATGTTTGCTTTGTGTTGGTTAGGTAGGTAGTAGGTACTCACCACTGCCAGAATATTGAGGGGGGCATGAAGCAGAAGCAGCTGTCCCGGTTCCCTCCTCCACGGATGATGACATTGATCGATCTGGAAAACATGAATGTAAAGCAAAAACGTAAGTCTCACATGCCGCAGTCATAAAAAATATAGTGAGCTGCAAACAACAACCATATAACTGCAATATATAATGATAGATTTTATTTTACTCACCAGCTCTCAGTCTCTGGTGCTTGGCGGCGGATCTGGCACTGGCAGTGCTCACTCCAGGGGGCGGGGCATCTTCGTGAAGTAGGAGGCCATCCTTAAGCTCTGCCTCCCACTGTCTAAATAAGACAGTCTTGCCTCCTCCAGTGGCCTGCCTCTCAATTTTTTTATGGACAGAGGCCCGACAATCATAAAATCTGCAAATGAAAATAGTATATTTAGTAAATATACACACGTTAATATTATTTTTATTTTACATGTTACTTTTCTGTGTCTGTCTGTGTCAAATAAATATATTAAATATATTTGTGTTACGTTCAAATCAGTTTATTACTCAAAGCCTACTGTGTGTGTTTTTCACAAATATGGGGTGTGTTCTAAGAGTGATATAAAATTTGAATAATTATTACCTGTGCCTGACACCAGCGGTGGTCCTGCGAACCTTGGACAGGGCATTCACAGAGTCCCGGACTCGATCCCAGGCTGCTGTCTTCTGGGCAGTTGGGACGTTGAGGCTGAACAATGTGGCCTTGTCCCTCCTAACAGCAGCCACCAGAGCAGCGTTTTCCTGGGGGGTAAAGACTGGCCCCTTGTTGATGACGTCATCGTCTTCTGCTGCTGCTTGCGTTTGGTTCGCTGGTGGTCGCCGGTGTCAGACATTTCATCTTCTGATATGGGGGGGGGCATACGCCTCTTTTTTTGGCCATGCTCCCGCTCCCGCTCCACTCCACTTCCATGGCCATGCTCCCTTCCACTCTTCATCTCCTCTTCACGCCTCCTCTCCCCTCCGCGCTTCCTCTCCCTGTCCCCTCCGCGCTTCCTCTCCCTGTCCCCACCGCGCTTCCTCTCCCTGTCCCCCCTACTACGCGTCCTCTCCCTGTCCTCTCTACTATGCTTCCTCTTCTCTACTCTTCCCTCCTCTCTCCTCAACCCCCCACTGATCCTCCTCTCACCCCCACTCCAGTCCCCTCCACTCCTGTGCTCCCCTCCACCCCCTGACCCTCCACTCCTCTCTCCTCCACTCTTCTCCCCTCCACTCATCCGATCCCCTCCACTCATCCGGCGCTCCCCTCCACTCATCCGATCCCCTCCACTCATCCGGCGCTCCCCTCCACTCATCCGATCCCCTCCACTCATCCGAGCCCCTCCACTCATCCGGCGCTCCCCTCCAATCATCCGATCCCCTCCACACATCCGGCGCTCCCCTCCACTCATCCGATCCCCTGAGTCCTCTCCACTCTCACTCACAACAACAACTTTCAAACCAACACTCTCACTCACACATACATTCTCACTCCCAGACATTCTAATTCCACACAAATCACAAATTCAGTCCACACAAAAACAACAACCACAACTCCAACAATACCACTCTCTCTGCTCTCAGTCTCTGCTCTGCTCTCTGCTCTGCTCTCTCTCTGTTCCTCCCTCACTACACTACAGTCACACGGAGTCACACGGTCTCTCTAAATTACATCCAGGGGCCGGCCTCTCAAAACTACATCCAGGGGCGGAGACTATAGGCACATGTCAAAAACGAAAGTAAAGAATAAACGAGATTTCGAATAGTTACGAATAACAGCGATGTATTAGAAAAGTACGAATCCATTCGACGCATGCAGCGCCGCAGCGCCACTGTGTCAGACATGTAAATTTACGAATCAACGACCAAAAAGAAAAAAGTTACGAATGTACGAATCCATTCGAAGCGCGTTAGCCAGCACCATTGTGAGAGAGTGAGAGACACGTAAAATGACGAATCAGTAAACCAAAAAAAAAAAAAGTTACGAATCCATTCGAAGCACGTTAGACATCGCTATTGTGAGAGAGAGACGCGTAAAATGACAAATCAACAAACCAAAAAAAATAACGAATTTGAGAATCCATTCGAAGCACGTTAGACAGCGCCATTGTGAGAGAGTCAGAGAGACACGTAAAATGACGAATCAACAAACAAATAAAAAAAGTTACGAATCCATTCGAAGGACGTTAGACAGTCACAGCGCAATTGTGAGAGAGAGACACGTAAAATGACAGATCAACAAACAAAGAAAAGTAACGAATTTAAGAATCCATTCGAAGCACGTTAGGCAGCACCATTGTAGAGACACGAAAAATGACGACTGAACAAACAAAAACAAAAAAAAGTTAAGAATGTACGAATCCATTCGAGGCACGTTAGACAGGGCCATTGTGAGAGAGACACGTAAAATGACAAATCAACAAACAATAAAAAGTAACGAATTTAAGAATCCATTCGAAGCACGTTAAGAATAAGCAGCGCCATTTTAAGAGACACGGAAAATTACGAATCAACAAACCAAAAAAAAAGTTACGAATGTACGAATACATTCGAAGCACGTTAGACAGCGCCATTGTAAGAGAAAGAGAGACATGTAAAATGACCAATCAACAAACCAAAAAAAAAGTAACGAATTTACAAATCCATTAGAATAACGTTAGGCATAGGCAGAGCTATTGTCTACACAGTACACACACACACAATAGACTGTTGTTATGCAACCTTAATACGTTTTCGGATATTATTCGTAGAGTGTCGCTATTCGTTAACCAAATTAACGATTCTTACGATTCGTACGAAATCCGTATTTCGTACGAATCCGAATTAAATTCCGTATACGAAACCCGAATTACGAATTTTTTTGGATACGAAATAAAACGGAACGAAACGAAACGTATTTTTTGACGGATCCCATGTCTATTGTATGTATCTTGCGCCAGTCTATGTGCAGCCCTGGCCTCCCGCACTAAGGGGGGTAATTTATCCTCAATATCGCTGACTCTGCACTCCACAGCGGTGGCCCTTTCTCTCAGTTTTTGCAGATCTTGCCTTATAAATGAGACCTCTTCTCTCATGCTCCCAAGTTGCACTTTCATATCATTCACAGATGCTGTGCATAGCTGTACAGCTTTTAAGATCGTTGCTAGTGTAGGTTGCTCCAGGGGTTCCTCACCATCTGCTGTATGAGGGGGGGAGGGCGGGTGACCAGCATCCTCATGGCTGAGGCCTGTGTTGCTATCAGTGTCCTGGCCCCAGTCTGCTTGTGTAAACAGCTCCCCCCCTTCAGGCCTCTGTGTGTCTTCCAAGGCTAGCGTGGCCCCCGGGCCCTGTAGTTTTTGTGTGTAAAACAGCATGTCCCGGTATTGTTCCTTACCCTGAGACTTTTGGGCCTTCTTGCTGCCTTCTCCTTTGAGCCTGTCAGCCGTCCATGGAGTGCGCTGTGAAAAGGCCGCCGACGCTGCGGCGCCATCTTGGGCATGCGGTCCCGTCATCTGTGGCGGGCCTCGTCGGGTTTTCCCCCGGGTGCAAAGGGCCGGTGGTGGGTCCGGGAGGGGCTGCAGGTCGGTAGCCAGCTGGGTGACCGAAAAAAGCAGGTTTGTAGCTGCCGGGGAAGGATCAGAGTACGGATCAAGCAGGAGCTGTGAGAAGTGTGTCCTCTCACATGCCGGTCTTGGCCACGCCCCCCCAACGTGCCGTCCTTAATTACCTCACTGGAGCGTGATCGTAAGATGCGCGAGTACAAGCGCACAATGGTAGACGCGCTACTGGTGGCATTCCCACTTGGCAGCGGGGGTACGGTGGAAGCACAAGGCGAAGGCAGAGGAGAAGGAAGAGGTCGCCAACGCAGCCGGGGCACCGCCAGCACCTCGGAAGGCAGGGTTAGCATGGCCGAAATGTGGAAAAGCTTTGTCAGCACGCCACAACAACCAGCACTACCAGCTGAGATGGAACGTCTTAGTAGGAGGCAGCATTTCACCAACATCGTGGAGCAGTATGTGTGCACACGCCTACACGTACTGAATGACGGGTCTGCCCCCTTCAACTTCTGGGTCTCCAAATTGGACACATGGCCTGAGCCTGCCCTTTACGCCTTGGAGGTGCTGGCCTGCCCTGCAGCCAGTGTATTATCTGAACGTGTATTTAGCACGGCAGGGGGCGTTGTCACAGACAAGCGCAGCCGCCTGTCCAGAGCCAATGTCGACAAGCTCACGTTCATTAAAATGGACCAGGCATGGATCCCACAGGACTTGTCCGTACCTTGTGCAGAATAGACACGTATACCGGTGTTCTGACAAAAACTGTCTGGCCATCGGCTAGTGTCCGGCCACTTACTGTGCAGGCGCAGTGCTTGTGCAAGACGGAGGACAAGGAGATTCACAAAATCTCCAAAGATGAACGTCGCCTGGGCAGTGAGTGCAGGTTCAAGCCCCACCATCCAAGTGGACATACGGTAGCACATAGTAACAGGGCCCCTCACAGGCTCGCTTGGCTAGGCTTTAACCTCGGATGATGTGGCTTGAACCTGGAGTCACCGCGCATCGTCTTCAGAGAGTTTCAAAATCCCCTTGTCCTACGTACTGAGCAAGCGCAGTACAGGGCGGACACTATGCGACGGGGGACAGAATTCGGCACATCATTCACCACTAGCCTTACCCAGCCATTGTTGTATTTTTGAACCAGTGTTGGCTACCTCGTCCTCCTCCACCGCCGCTTCCACCTACACCGCCACATCCACCGCCACCTCAACCTCCTACTCCATATGGACGAGCCTCCTAGGTCAAGATTATAATTTTTTCATTTTTTAAAATTCCAAGTATTTTATTTTCCCACTATCTTATCCATTAAATTGAATCATTTTTCCAGAAAGTGCGTGTTCTGGGGTATTCCCACCATATGTGCGGCATCGTGCTGTTGAGTTTCTGAGGTTCTTAATGACTTCCTGTACCTCTTCTGCTGAAAAGGGGGCCTCCAGCATTTTATTTTTATTTTTATTTTTTTTATGTTATTTTAAGTTATTTCCCTATCCACATTTGTTTGCAGAGCACTTGCCATGCTCTTAACAACATTTTGTTGCCATTTGCAGCCCTCTAGCCCTTTCCATTACTTTTTTACAGCCATTTTAGTCTTCAAAAGTTCGGGTCCCCATTGACTTCAATGGGGTTCGGAGTTCGGGGTCAAGTTCGGTCCCAAACCCGGACTTTTTTCCAGATGTTCGGCCGAACCCGAACATCAAGGTGTCCGCTCAACTCTAGTGGGAACCCCTCATAATGGGCAGAGCTGGTCTACAGACCTGGGAATTCGTCATAGGAATGATGGGAACCAGTCATAATGGGTTGAGTGGGTGTACATATACCCGTGAACTCAGCACATGGTTGGTGGGAACCCCTCATAATGGGATTATTGGGTGTAGGGAGAGGGGGGGGCAGGGAGAGAGAGAGAGGGGGGCAGGGAGAGAGAGAGGGGGACAGGGAGAGAGAGAGAGGGGGACAGGGAGAGAGAGAGGGGGGAGGGGGCAGGAAGAGAGAGAGGGGGAGGGGGAAAGGAACAGAGAGGGGGAGGGGGCAGGGAGAGAGAGGGGGAGGGGGGCAGGGAGAGAGAGGGGAGGGGGCAGGAAGAGAGAGAGGGAGGGGGGGTTAGGGAGAGAGAGAGGGAGAGGGCAGGGAGAGAGAGAGGGAGGGGGAAGGGAGAGAGAGAGGGGGCATGGAGAGAGAGAGGGAGGGGGCAGGGAGGGAGAGAGAGAGGGGGCAGGGAAAGATAGGGAGGGGGCAGGGAGAGAGAGAGAGGGGGGGCAGGGAGAGAGAGGGGGGGCAGGGAGCACAGCACATGTCTGAAATGCATGTTTTTTCTGTGCACGTTTTGTCACTTGGAAAAGAAAAAACATCTGCTAACTGCGCTTGGGGGTGTCAAACAATGAGGCTGCATTCACATCTGCACATTTGCCATTGCAAACTGCGTGCTATGGAGTGCATATTGGAAATGCCCTGTGAATGTGTATCGTGCTTGCATCACTAGAATGGCAATGTAAGGACGATATGCGTTTGCAGTAAAAGGGCTGGGGGTGCGATTTTGGTCATTTTGGACCCATTTTTGGCTAAAAGGCTGGCAGTGTGATTTTGGTCATTTTGGACCCATTTTAGGCTAAAAGGGCCGGTAGTGCGATTTGGTCATTTTGGACCCATTTTGGGCTAAAAGGGCCGGGGGGCGATTTTCTTAATTTTAGAGATCTTCCGTGAAAAACAGCGAAAAAAAATCGGGTGGCTTAAAATCAGCTGTTTCCACCTGAATACCGGGTTGGCCAGTGAATGGGGGAAGTACGGGTTTTGCAGAAGTGGTGGGCACCCAATCAGGATTGGCGAATTCTGCAGGAAGGACACTATGGGATCAACAGGCCTGCCTTTGTCTTCTTCTTGGTGGCAGCGGGACAATACTTGTGCTTGCCACCTCACCAGCTTGAACGTCACCACGTGATACTGCAGTGCAGGATGCTGGATGTACATAGGAATGATGGGAACCAGTCATAATGGGTTGATTGGGTGTACATACCCGTGAACTCAGCACATGGTTGGTGGGAACCCCTCATAATGGGATTATTGGGTGTAGGGAGAGGGGGGGCAGGGAGAGAGAGAGAGGGGGGCAGGGAGAGAGAGAGGGGGGCAGGGAGAGAGAGAGAGAGGGGGAGGACAGAGGGAGGGGGGACAGGTAGAGAGAGGGAGGGTGGATAGGGAGAGAGGGGGAGGGGGCAGGGAGAGAGAGGGGGAGGGGCAGGGAGTGAGAGCGGGAGGGGGCAGGAAGAGAGAGGGGGAGGGGGCAGGGAGTGAGAGGGGAGGGGGCAGGAAGAGAGAGAGGGAGGGGGGTTTCGGGAGAGAGAGAGGGAGGGGGCAGGGAGAGAGAGGGGGAGAGGGGAGGTGAGAGAGAGAGGGAGGGGGCAGGGAGAGAGAGAGAGAGAGGGGGCAGGGAGAGAGAGAGAGAGAGAGGGGCAGGGAGAGAGAGAGGGAGGGGGCAGGGAGGGAGAGAGAGGGAGGGGGCAGGGAGAGAGAGAGAGAGAGGGGGGGCAGGGAGAGAGAGGGGGGGGGCAGGGAGCACAGCACATGTCTGACATGCATGTATTTTCTGTCCACGTTTTGTCATTTGGAAAAAAAAAACATCTGCTAACTGCACTTGGGGTGTCAAACAATGAGGCTGCATTCACATCTGCACATCTCCCATTGCAAACTGCGTGCTATGGAGTGCATATTGGAAATGCCCTGTGAATGTGTATCGTGCTTGCATCACCAGTATGGCAATGCGAGGACAATTTTTTTTTTGCAGTAAAGGGGCTGGGGGTGCGATTTTAGTCATTTTGGACCCATTTTAGGCTAAAAGGGCCAGTAGTGCGATTTTGGTCATTTTGGACCCATTTTGGGCTAAAAGGGCCGGGCTGCGATTTTCTTAATTTTAGAGATCTTCCGTGAAAAACAGCGAAAAAAATTGGGTGGCTTAAAATCAGCTGTTTCCACCTGAATACCAGGTTGGCCAGTGAATGGGGGAAGTACGGGTTTTGCAGAAGTGGTGGGCACCCAATCAGGATTGGCGAATTCTGCAGGAAGGACACTATGGGATCAACAGGCCTGCCTTTTTCTTCTTCTTGGTGGCAGCGGTACACTACTTGTGATTGCCACCTCGCCAGCTTGAACTGCACTTATGGGACTCGCCACGTCACCAAGTGATACTGCAGTGCTGGATGTACGTCCAGGGTGTACTAGGCCGCTGGTGCTTGCCAATTCACCAGAAGGTATAACGGCGCTAGTACTCTGCTCCATACGAGGGACCTGCGGTTCTTGCATCTCAACAACAGCAGAGCTATGACGAGCAGTTCCGACAAAGCAGAGTGGTTCGTCCCGCGCTTCAATAGGATCACAAGGACATTAGTCTTTGGATGCGGCTTATGGCATCGGCGAAGACACCAGCGCAGCCATTTCATGGGGGGGCCGGAGGTAGTAACTCCTCGGGATCGCCGGCTCGAAGAAAGTGGGGAGTGTGCTGGCAGTTCAACGAGGGATCCTGCAAGTTTGGAGGCACCTGTAAGTTTAAGCATGAGTGTTCAGGGTGTGGGGGGGCACAAACATATGCCAGGTGATTTAAGAAAGGCAAGCGTACCGGAGAGCCTGGTAACAAGAGGGACGAATCCGGTGATGAGGCAAAGGATGCAGTCTTTTCTAAATTGGTACCCGGACAGGGCCGCGGCAGTATTGATTGGGGAAGGCTTCAAGTATGGGTTTCGGATTCCTTGTGCGCTGAAGGTTATTCCCCCTATGGCCAATAATTTGAGATCGGCATTGCAGCACCCAGCAGTGGTATCTGAAAAATTGGCCAAGGAGGTGGCTTTGGGTCGCATGGTGGGGCCATTTGCGGAGAAACCGTTAGCTGATTTAGTGGTGTCCCCGTTGGGGGTGGTCCCCAAAAATGAAGGGGGCTCAGTAAATGATTTCATTGACCCTGAGGCCTGTACGGTATCATATACGTCTTTTGATGCCGTGGTCCGTTGGGTGAGACGTTATGGGAAAGGGGCACTGATGGCAAAATCGGAGTTCGGCGTTTAGTCAGCGTTTAGACTTCTGCCTGTTCACCCGGCCAGTTTTAGGTTGCTGGGTTGTTGTTGGCAAGAAAAGTTTTATGTGGATAGGTGTTTGCCCATGGGTTGTTCTATCTCATGTGCCATGTTTGAAGCATTTAGCTCCTTTTTAGAGTGGGTGGTCAGGGACGTCACGGGCATTGAATCCGTCATCCATTATTTGGATGATTTTCTCTGCGTGGGCCCTCCTTCTTGCAATGTGTGTGTGATACTGTTGTCCACGTTGCAGCACATTGCGGAGATTTCGGGTGCCTTTGGCAGTTGATAAGATGGAGGGACCATGGACGGAGCTGAGCTTCTTGGGCAGGGGTCTCCAAACCCCGGCCCACGCTTGTGTGTTTAAACCGGCCCGCCGCAGCGGGCAGGTCCTGCAATACAAAGCAGCACACCCGCCCATGCTGCACGACGTGCTTATGATTGGCTGCTGGGACCGCCGATGTCCCAGCAACCAGTGACGTCATTAGCGCGGTATCTCCCCTCTTCACACACACACCTCCGTACAGCCGTCTCCGTCTTCATCTCGTGTCTCCCGCCCGCTGCTTCACACGCTGCAGGATCGTTAATACAAACAGTGGGCAGGAGTCGTGAGCTGAAGACGACTGTACGGAGGTGTGTGTGTTGCCGATGGGTGGAGGGAGGGTCCAGGGTCATCTTTAATGCAAGGCAAATGGGGTGGGGATGCGACACCCTGCAGGCCCGTGGCCCCTACTCCCGCTTGGCCCCCGTGGCGTGTGTTCTGCCTGGGCCCACTGGAAGGCTCTTTCTGTGCTCTCTTAGCTGGGGGGGTCGAATACTCCCACCTTGGGCTCCTGGTGACCCTCTAGGTCCCAGCGATCGACCCTGGTGAGTACCTGGATAACGGCCTAGAGATCCTGCCGTGTGCTTGAGTCCCGCCGTCCTCCGGTCGCCGTTCGTCCTCCGCTCGCCGCATGTTTGCCTCCCGCCGTCCTCGGTCCATCTGGTCTCCGCTCTCGGCCAGCACGGCCGCGACCTGGTCTTGAAGCCACTCGGATCCTCTGGAAGCCGCCACCGCTCTCAGCCGCGCCACGAGGTCCCGGACGTCCGCCATTTTAGGTGGGTGAAAACGAGGAGCAGTGGGAAAAAACTGCCTCCTCGTGTGATTCTTCTACCGACTGAATTCCCTTAGCCACGCCCCCTATTTATATGGCCGCTCCCCCCACTGTCTTACTGGCCTGCGCCTGCCTGGCCACACCCCTTAACTCACCCCCTGTGTGTCCTAGACACACCGTCATGTCCGGCCCTGCCCTACATTGCCCTGCGTTCCATTTTCGTTACGGCCCTCTCTGATCGGGCGGATGAAAGGTCCATGTCCACTCAGTTTATGCAGAGCTGACAGGGACAGGGACAGGGACACAGCCCGCTCTGCTGTGTAGACAGCCAGGTGCAACTGCCCTCCAATTAGATCCACATAGACAGATGAGGATGAATCCCCTTTGGAACTGGATCAGAGGTAGGCAGGTGTAAAGTACACAAGTAAAGAGGTATGTTCTCATCTGAAAACAGTATTCCTTTTGGATAATCAAATTCATAACAGGCTGTAGAAAGATAAATATCTCTTGATATCCCTTGGGGCGTGACCGGATGCAGGAGAGAGTGAGTGAGGAGTGAGCGCATGTATCGTCCCCTCGCCCTGCCGTCCCCCGTTCCATCTACGATACCTAACTCGGAGCTCGCCACTACTGTCTCAAATGGCGGGGAAGCAGTGAGCGCCGTGTGACGGCATTTGGTCTGGAGCAGTGCGGGACCGTGAAGTGAACCGCGACTGGCGGCGTGATAGCGGGTATATCTAAGTGCCGGCTTCTACTCTCGCAGCCTGCTCCCACTTACCCTATTTCATCCATCCACATCCATCCAGAGGGTGCGTGAGGTCTGCTAAGCCAGCTCAAGCTGAAGTAGGTGAGGTGCAGCGGCCAGAGGAGTGAGAGACCTTGGCCATTTGCATCCTCTTTTATTGGGGACTATAAGCCGGCCGGCTGCGCTCACACAGGCTACCAACTATACGTGGGTGGAAGTTCACAGCGGAGATAGCATTGAGAGCACTGTCTCTGCTGTTCAAACCTGAGGAGATTAAAATATTGTTCTTGCCATCCCCGCCGGACCGTGGATCTAGTATTTACTACTACTTCGCTGCTGCTCCATCGCTGCTACGTTGGTTGGGTGAGATATTGAGACTGCCTGCTTATTGATGCCCTTGCTCTATTGTAACATACACATATCAGGATTGTAAAAGCAAATGTAAAAGCAAATGTTGGTGTATGAGGAAAAACTTGGTTTCCGTGCTTGTTCTCTGGACTGTATAATCATTTTAGATAACGCTGCTATACACTCCGTAAGAAAATTTACTAAACGGACTTTGGCTTAATAGATATTAATCCAAGCTTATCACAAATTCTCAGTGGATAATCCTGGGACTGTTGTCTGTCATATCTTGTCTGATCCAGTGCAAACAGGGCCTGGGGAAGGAAGGAAGGGCTGCTGACTGGTGCTTGAAGATACTGGTTCTTCTGGGAGGCTGGTGTGGAGGCTGATACCCGAAGCTATATCCAGTGGTGGCCAGGCAGGTGGGTATAGGAACTGCAACGTCAAGACAGGCAGGAGTCGGCAACTTGGCTGGCAAACAGGGTACAAGGCAGAAGGCAAGTTCGTAGTCAAGGGCAGGCAGAGGTTGGCAACGGGCAGGCGGTGAGGTACAGAATCAAGGAGCAGAGCCGTAGTCAAGAGTCCAAGATGAGGTCAGTATAATAGTAGGCAGCCGATAAGTAGGGGTGATCCAGAAGAGTAGTCAAGGGAAGCCGAGTTTGTCATGAGCAAGGTAACAGGTAATAACAAGCAGGTACTCAGGGAACAGACTGAAGACGATCCAGCACTGGCATCATGTGAAGGCCTTGTTTATATATGGCGCTATGTGCCAGGATTGGTGGAGGTGAACATCTGTGCGCGAGTGCGCTTACACGTTCGTACTGACGTGCGAGTGCGCGCACCCGTTCGCATTGGAGTGCGAGGACGCGCACACGTTCGTGTTAGTGCGCGAGTACGCACGCACGTTCCGGAGCGCACATGGGTACTGGCATCCGCAGAGTGAGGATTCGCCCCTGCTGCACGAAGACGGGCATTGGTACCGTGAGTTCTCTGACATTGCCCCCTCCTTAGGGGCAGCCTCTGGATGCCTCTTCGAAGCGGGCCTTGAGGGCGGGAACGGTGAAAGGCTTGTATGAGCCTCTGAGCATGAAGATTTGTTTCTGGTTCCCAGGAATTTTCTTCTGGGCCAAAACCTCTCCATTGCAGAGTTCCCCAGTCTGTACACCCACTCTGCCCATTATGAGGGGTTCCCACCAAACCTGTGCCAAGTTTCCAGGTCTGTACACCAGCACTGCCCATTATCAGGGGTTCCTATGAGCCATGTTCTGAGGTACCAGCTTTCTATACCCACTGATCCCATTATGAGTGGTCCCCTTCATTCCTGTGCTGAGTTCCCCAGTCTGTAAACCAAATGAGTGGTTTCCACAATCCATGTGCTAAGTTCCCAGGTCTGTACACCAGCTCTGCCCATTATGATGGGTTCATACAATACCTGTGAGGAGTTGCCGGGTCTGTACACCCACTCTGCCCATTATGAGGAGTTCCCACCAACCCTGTTCTGAGTTCCCAGGTCTGAACACCTGCTGGGCCCATTATGAGGGGTTCCCACAATCCCTGTGCTAAGTTCCTGGGTCTGTACACGCACTCATCTCATTATGAGTGGTTCCCATCATTCCTGTGCTGAGTTCCTGGGTCTGTACACTCACTCTGCCCATTAAAAGGGGTCCCCAACAAGCATGTGCTGAGTTCATGTGTATAACCAATAGCTCTTCCTACAATCCCTGTGCAGAGCTTCAGGGTCTGTACACCCACTCTGCCCATTATGAGGGGTTCCCACCAACCCTATGCTGAGTTCCCAGTTCTCTTCACCTGCTGGGCCCATTATAGGTGGTTTCCACTATCCCTGTGCTGAGTTCCCAGGTCTGTACACCTGCTGAGCCCATTATGAGGAGTTCCCACCAGCCCTGTGCTGAGTTCCCCGGTCAGTACACCCACTCTGCCCATTATGAGGGGTTCCCACCAACCCTAGGCTGAGTTTCCAGGTCTGTAAACCTGCTGGGCAAATTATAAGGGGTTCCTACAATCCCTGTGCAGAGCTTCAGGGTCTGTACACCCACTCTACCCATTATGAGGGGTTCCCACCAACCATGTGCTGAGTTACCGGGTATGTGCACACAATAATCCCATTATGAGGTGTTCCCACCAACCATGTGCTAAGTTAACGGGTATGTACACCCACTCAACCCATTATGACTGGATCCCATCATTACTATGACGAGTTCCCAGGTCTGTAGACCAGCTCTGCCCATTATGAGGGGTTCCCACCAAACCTGTGCCAAGTTCCCAGGTCTGTACTCCAGCTCTGCCCATTATGAGGGGTTCCTACCAAACCTTTGCCGAGTTCCCAGGTCTGTACACCAGTTCTGCCCATTATAAGGGGTTCCCATAAGCCCTGTGCTGAGTTCCCAGGTTTCTAAACCCACTGATCCCATTATGAGTGGTTCCCATCATTCCTGTGCTGAGTTCCTGGGTCTGTACACCCACTCTACCCATTATGAGGGGTTCCCACAATCCATGTGTTGTGTTCCCATGTCTGCACACCAGCTCTGCCCATTATGAGGGGTTCCTACAATCCCTGCGAGGAGTTAGCGGGTCTGTACATCCTCTCTGCCCATTAAGAGGGGCTTACACCAACCCTATGCTGAGTTCCCAGGTCTGTACACCCACTCTGCCTATTATGAGGGGTTCCCTCCAACCCTGTGCTGAGTTCTTAGGTCTGTACACCTGCTGGGCCCATTATGAGGCTTTTCAAGTACTCTGGAAATATTTTACACGTGTTACCCTGGAGATTACAGTTCCATAGATGTGTCACTTCCAACTTACTGTGGTACAATATAGCCGTGGAGATTACTGTCTCAGCTCCGGTGGAGGCTTGCTTCCACAGCGCCTCCAATTGTCAACGTTTTCTTCTTTCTAAGTATGAGCTTCAATGTAGGTAAGAGTGGTTGGGGAAATCATTGTTTTTTTCCCCCTTTCTGTCCCTTTGCCCTTATGTTGCTGTGCCTGATCACCTTGCATTCATTAATTTATCTTTTTATAGATAATTTAATCCTGGAATTTCTCCTGATGAGTGGATGAACTCCACGAAACGCGTAGAGCGCTCATAGGCTACCACGTTCAAGCATTGGTTTCAAATTCTCCCTGATCATATATTTTATCTACAATGTTTTATCCTTCAATCAATTGAAGATCATTTATGTTATTTCTAACGGAGTACCTCATAGCAATGTATCTATTACCTGTAGATCATATTGTAATGTATGTGTCCATATATGAAATACAAGATATCCAATTGATATTATTGTTATCCATGGTATATTGTTTATTTCTAACCCTTTATATAGATAAGGAATTGTCAAACATGTCCTTGCACAAATACTTTGCAGTTATGCTTCATATAAAGTCCTATTTTTTGCCCTCTCTCCAATACATTACCAGGGATGGAGGCAGGTGAATCTAAGCACTCATTGCCTCATATAAAGTCCCAAATCCCCCCGCATTGACTTAATGATATTAGGGATGGAAGCATATTACCGCGGTAGCATATAATCACTACTTGTACTACTATTGACTGCACCTGAATCGAGTCAGCACTTTGGGCATTGTATTGTTTTACGTCTTTGGCTGATTGTGGTTGTTTCCAATTTCCGGAGCTGTGATGCGCTCCGGAGCCCTCCCTCCTCCCCCGTCCCTATGGTCTGGGCGTTGTGGTCGGGCCCCCTTGCGCATCGACGCCACGCCCCGTGCGCCGTACGCATGACGTCACTTGTTGGCACAGTGCGTCGACGTGTCGAGCATCCATCTGCACTCACCATGAGGTAGGTTTAAATATCGGCTGCCGAATGCGACTAGCTGTTCGGATGCCGACGCCGCCTTTCCCCCTGACTTTGCAGCGTGACGTAGGTGGTACTGCAGCTACATATGGCCACAGTTAACACATGTTGGTTGAGCCTTTCCCTTCACAATTTGCAACCACATGTACCTTGGTTGACAGACACCCACTCCCCCCTTTTCAATGCAGGTAATTATTGTTTGCTGTTTTTCATTTATTATTATTATTCATTCACTTGATTTTATCCCCCACCTTGTCACTATCCTTGGCACTATGTGAACCTAACCCACTAGGCTTGGTTACACAGCTCCCTTCACTTACTGCTTTCACTTATTAGTTTTATCACACCCCTGGGCTGTAATTCCACCTTTCTGACTATGTGCAGACATGTTTATACATTTACTTTAATTACTCGTTCACAGAAGTACTCTGGAAATATTTTACACGTTACCCTGGAGATTACAGTTCCATAGATGTGTCACTTCCAACCTACTGTGATACAATATAGCCGTGGAGATTACTGCCTCAGCTCCGGTGGAGGCTTGCTTCCACAGCGCCCCCAATTGTCAACGTTTTCTTCTTTCTAAGTATGAGCTTCAATGTTGGTAAGAGTGGTTGGGGAAATCATTGTTTTTCCCCCTGTCTGTCCCTTTGCCCTTATGTTGCTGTGCCTGATCACCTTGCATTCATTGATTTATCTTTTTAAAGATAATTTAATCCTGGAATTGCTCCTGATGAGTGGATGAACTCCATGAAGCGCGTAGAGCACTGTCAGAGATGTACTTACCGAGGCCGAGATGCCGAGAGCGGTTTACCCTTGCGACCCAGCGCAGTCTGCCCCCTGGAGATGGGACAGGGAGCAAATGGCACCAGGAGGCACAGGTCACCTCTGACACGTAAGCAGAACTGGTAGGGAGACCGGAGGTGGTAATGACCTGGCCCGGGCAGGCCGGCAGATGGCAGAGTAAGAAGGCAGGTACCAAACGCCCGGCTGGGGTACAAACACTGGGAGATCCGGCAGAGATTGCGTAGACAAGCCAGAGGGTCAAACACAGGAGAGTTCAGCAGGCAAGCCAGAGGATCAAACACAGGAGGTATCAGCAAAGTCCGTTGGGCAGGCCAGAGGGTCAAACACAGGAGGTATCAGCAAAGTCTGTAGGGCAGGCCAGAGGGTCAAACACAGGAGAGTTCAGCAAAGTCCGTAGGGCAGGCCAGAGGGTCAAACACAGGGGGCATCAGCAACGTCAGGAGATCCGGGTCAAACACAGAGGCAGCAGCAGCAGGGTCATTTAAACAGGCCAGGGGGTCAAACACAGGAGAAAGGCAGGAACGTCAGGCAAACTGGGTCAGGCAACAGTAGGAACAGATCAGGTAACTTTGGGGACACAGGACACACAGGCACTAAGCTGGAGAGACAGACCAGCAAGGTGCCTGTGCGTCAGGCAGCTTTAAATAGGCGCCAGAATGACGCTAATTGCGCGTCATTGTCGCCAGGTGTGCGCTAGTGCGCATGCGCGAGCGCCGGACCGCCGAGCTGTGAGTGCGCATGCGCCAGAGCGCCGAGCCCCCGCGCATGCGCACTAGAGAGCGGGCCGGCCGTCCGGCGCCGCTCTCCTGATAGTGCCCCCCCCCGAGGGGTGGCCTCTGGACACCCAAACTGCCCATCAGTTCTGGATGAGCTTGGTGAAATGCCCGAATTAAGCGTGGGGCGTGCAGGTTCCTTGAAGGTTCCCACGAATTGTCCTCAGGGGGGTAACCCTTCCACCTGATTAGGTACTGAAGCTGTCTGCCCATTTTCCTGCAGTTCAAAATTTCCTCCACCTCAAACTCCTTTTCGCCCTCAACTAGAATAGGTGGTGGAGGTGGTTCTTCCCTGCCAGGGAAGGGACTGGGAGTGACGGGCTTCAACAAGGAGGCGTGGAAGACCGGATGGATAATATAGCACTGGGGTAGCTCGAGTTCAAAGGCCACAGGGTTCACGACCCTTTTTATCTTGAATGGGCCGATGAACTTCGGCCCCAATTTGTGGGAAGGAACGGGTAATTTTAAGTTGGTGGAAGACAGCCAGACCTTTTCGTTGACCTTGAAAGCCGGATTCTCCTTCCTCCCTTTATTGTAGTATTTGCTGTACCCATTCTGGGCCCTTTGCATTAGCTCCTGTAGTTTTTGGAAGTTGTCTTGTAGAGACTCCACCCGGTCCTGGGCTGCCGGGACTGAAGTTTCCGGGGGTGATTCAGGAAGAAATGAGGGGTGGAAGCCGAAGTTCACCCAGAAAGGTGTCTGTTGGGTGGCGGAGTGGATAGAGTTGTTGTACGCAAACTCAGCGTATGGCAGCAGGGTTGACCAGTCACTTTGCGAATCAGAGCAGAAGCATCGGAGGTACTGTTCTAAGGTCTGGTTGGTTCTTTCCGTCTGCCCATTGCTTTGAGGGTGATATGCGGAGGAAAGGCAGACCTTAATTTCCAAAGACTTGCACAACTCTTTCCAGAAACTTGAAGTGAACTGCGTGCCTCTGTCCGAGGTGATGCTTTTGGGTACCCCATGCAGCCTCACAATTTCCCTAAAAAACACATCAGCAGTGGTGTAAGCAGAAGGAGTGCCAACCAAAGGTATGAAGTGGGCCATTTTGGAGAGCCGGTCGATAATGACAAAGATGGTGGTGAATTCCTTTGAAGGGGGTAAGTCCACAATGAAATCCATAGAAACCTCCGCCCATGGGCGTTCAGGAATGTGTAGAGGCTTTAGTAGCCCCCATGATTTGGCCTTTGGGCCTTTGCTGCGTTGGCACGGACTGCAGGAGGCGACATAGTCCTTGCAATCTCGTCTCCAGCCAGGCCACCAAAATGAACGGGAGATAAGTTCGGTGGTCTTTTTGGACCCGAAGTGGCCTGCCAGTTTGTGATCATGGAAGGTTTTGAGTACCAATGGCCTTGTTCCTTGGGGGACGAAAATTTTTCCCTCGGACCAGAGTAGGTCGTTACGTTCAACCAGGGAAAGGTCGGTGGGCACTGGGTTGTGCCTGGTGGCAGTCTTGATGGCAGTCATGAGATCTACTTCAGTGATTAAGCAAAAGTTCTGGGGGGACAAAATGGTGCTGGGTTCCGTTTCCTGAGTAGTTTCTAGGAACATGCGGGAGAGCGCATCCGCCTTTCCATTTTTGGAGCCCGGTCTATACGCAATAAGAAAGTTGAACCTTGAAAAGAAGAGGGCCCATCTGGCCTGCCTGGGTCGGAGACGTTTGGCTGTTCTCAGATATTCAAGGTTCTTATGGTCGGTCCAGACCATGACAGGGTGAGATGTCCCCTCCAAGAGATACCGCCATTCTTCAAGGGCAAACTTAATAGCCAACAGTTCCCTTTCTCCCACATCATAGTTCCTCTCCGGAGGGCTCAATTTCCGAGATGCAAAGGCCACTGGGTGAAGGAGGGCCTTGGCGCCCTGGCGCTGGGAGAGGATAGCCCCGAGAGCTGTCTCGGAGGCATCCACCTCCAGCACAAAGGGCAGTGCGGGATCCGGGTGCCGTAGGATTGGGGCGGAAGAGAACAGGGTTTTCAACTGGGCGAAGGCCGCCTGGGCCTCGGGAGACCAATGGAACTGGTTGTGTTGGTGGGTTAACTGGGTAATTGGGGCCACAATGGAGGAGAAACCAACGATGAAGCGTCGGTAGAAGTTGGCAAACCCGATGAACCTCTGGACTCCCTTATTGTCCTTGGGAGCTGGCCAGTCCTGGATGGCTTGAACCTTTTGTGGGTCCATTGCGACCCCGTTGGTGGTGATAATGAATCCTAAGAATTGCACGGTGGTTTTCTCAAATTCACATTTTTCCGCTTTGAGATAGAGCCTGTGTTGCCTAAGGATGGTGAACTAAGGACGTGTGTCTGGTGAAGCTCGGGAGTGGCGGAGAAGATGAGAATGTCATCGAGATAGACCACCAAAAAGTCATCTAGGTACCTACGGAAAATATCGTTTACCAAATGCTGGAATGTGGCCGGGGCGTTGCAGAGCCCAAATGGCATAACGAGGTACTCGTAGTGACCGAATCTTGATCTAAAAGCGGTCTTCCGCTCATCACCCGCCCTGATCCTTATGAGATTGTAAGCCCCGCGAAGGTCAAGTTTAGAAAAGATCCGTGCCGACCGGAAGCGCTGCAACAATTCAGGGATGAGGGGAAGCGGGTACCTGTTTTTAATAGTGATTTTGTTAATTTCTCGGTAGTCGATACAGGGCCTCAGTGAGCCATCCTTATTTTCAACGAAGAAGATACCGGCTCCAGCCGGTGAGAAAGAGGGATGGATGAATCCCTTGGCTACGTTTTCGTCGATGTAGGTCTTGAGAGTTTTCAACTCGGTTTCAGATAGTGGGAAGATACGGACGAAAGGGACCGCCGCCCCGGGTAGGAGGTCTATGGGGCAATCGTAGGGCCGGTGAGGTGGTAGGCGGTCAGCCTGTTGTTTGTCAAAGACATCCTTGAACTTGAGGTAGACAGGTGGTACGTGTTTCAGGTTATCGGGCACTGGTACTAGAGCTGAACAGGTAGCGGGGTTTGGAGCAAAGCAGTTTTGGGCGCAGTATTGGGAAGGGAAGGAAACCTCCTTCGTCCGCCAGTTAATTAGGGGTTCATGTGCTTGTAGCCAGGGGAGCCCCAAGATGATAGGAAACATGGGGGAAGGAATGATATCCAGGCAGAGAAGTTCTCGATGACCAGAATCAGTGGTGACCGGGATGAGACCAGTTTCGTAGGTGATTAAGCCGGAACGGGGAAGGGATCCATCGGCTAGATGAACCTGTAGGCATTGCTACTTGGGGACAAGGGGAAGCTGAAGCCTGGCAGCGAGAGCGGAATCCAAGAAGCAGCTGCAGGCCCTGGAATCAACTGTAGGGAGATAAAGAGGACAATGTAAGTTTGGGAGAACCTGGAGACCTGGAAGTTAAAGTTGGGATTATGAGAGGACTTACTAGGCCTTATGGGGCAGGTGCGGAGGAAGTGACCGGAGCTACCACAATAAAGGCATAGGTTGCCCTGTCGCCTACGTAAACGCTCTTCCGGGGTCAAGGGAGCGCGGACAAGACCTAACTGCATGGGTTCGACTCTGGGAGTGCCCCCAGGTGGGGGATGGAAAGAGGACTGGGCAGGGCCTGGTTTGGGCAGCATCCAACTGGGACGAGATGACTGAAAGCGTTCAGCGCGGCGTTCCCGCAAGCGCCGGTCAATTTTGGTGACTGCTTGTATAAGATCTTCAAGGGCATCCGGGACGTCAATCCGGGCTAGCTCGTCCTTGAGAGTATCAGATAGTCCTTGGCGGAATTGGTATTTGAGGGCTGGCTCATTCCAGCCGGTGTCGGCTGACCATTTCCGGAATTCCGCTGTATAGTACTCAACCGGCCTCCGGCCTTGGGAAAGGTTATGTAGGGTGGTCTCGGCCGTGGCCCCCTTCTGGGGGTCATCGTAAAGCTGGCCCATGCTTTCGAAAAAGGTGTCCACAGAGTTCAGTACAGGGTTCCTTTGCTCCATTAGACTATGGGCCCAGGCCTGGGGTTCATCGGCCTGAACCTACTTCTGAAGAGAAGGTTCTGGGTTGAAGGGCTAGATACAGGCGTTCTTGAATGCCCTAAATTTCTTGTGGTCACCCGAGAACCGTTCTGGTATAGGGACCCTGGGTTCCGGAGTGGCCATGACAACTGTGGGGTTGGTAGGTGCTGCAGATGGGGGAACCCCACTGGAAGAGGCAAGGTTACCGGCTGCGGGAGGAGACGGCCCTGTCAGTTGTTGCAAGCGGCTGTCAATTTGGGTATATCCCACTTGCAGCTTTTGGACAGCCTCAGTAAGTGCTGCCATCTGCTGGCACAGGATCTCAAGGGGAGAACCCGCTCTGTCGGCCTCGGACATGGCTGGTCTTTACTGTCAGAGATGTACTTACCGAGGCCAAGATGCCGAGAGCGGTTCACCCTTGCGACCCAGCGCAGTCTGCCCCCTGGAGATGGGACAGGGAGCAAATGGCACCAGGAGGCACAGGTCACCTCCGACACGTAAGCAGAACTGGTAGGGAGACCGGAGGTGGTAATGACCTGGCCCGGGCAGGCCGGCAGATGGCAGAGTAAGGAGGCAGGTACCAAACGCCCGGCTGGGGTACAAACACTGGGAGATCCAGCAGAGATTGCGTGGACAAGCCAGAGGGTCAAACACAGGAGAGTTCAGCAGGCAAGCCAGAGGATCAAACACAGGAGGTATCAGCAAAGTCCGTAGGGCAGGCCAGAGGGTCAAACACAGGAGGTATCAGCAAAGTCTGTAGGGCAGGCCAGAGGGTCAAACACGGGAGAGTTCAGCAAAGTCCGTAGGGCAGGCCAGAGGGTCAAACACAGGGGGCATCAGCAACGTCAGGAGATCCGGGTCAAACACAGAGGCAGCAGCAGCAGGGTCGTTTAAACAGGCCAGGGGGTCAAACACAGGAGAAAGGCAGGAACGTCAGGCAATCCGGGTCAGGCAACAGTAGGAACAGATCAGGTGCGCTAGTGCGCATGCGCGAGCGCCGGACCGCCGAGCCACGAGTGCGCATGCGCCGGAGCGCCGAGCCCCCGCGCATGCGCACTAGAGAGCGGGCCGAAGATCGGGCCGAAGATCATTTATGTTATTTCTAATGGTGTACCTCATAGCAATGTATCTATTACCTGTAGATCATATTGTAATGTATGTGTCCATATATGAAATACAAGATATCCAATTGATATTAATGTTATCCATGGTATATTGTTTATTTCTAACCCATTATATAAATAAGGAATTGTCAAACATGTCCTTGCACAAATACTTTGCAGTTATGCTTCATATAAAATCCCATTTTTTTGCCCTCTCTCCAATACATTACCAGGGATGGAGGCAGATTAATCTAAACACTCATTGCCTCATATAAAGTCCCAAATCCCCCCTTCCCCCGCATTGACTCGCTACAGGATTGTTTACATTTTGGTATGCAGATATATGACCCGACTGTGTTGATGAGGGAGTCATGAAATTTTCTTTCCTTCAGCTAATGGTTGCAGGAAAGAAAATCATATGGGATGGACTCCACTTTGCTCAGCAGGGAATATGTCTGCTGATCCCCCACTGATTGGACCAGATCGGGCGGATGATGTCCACATCCATGCGCCCCCCCCCCCCCCGGTTCTTCGACCTCGGGCTGAAGCCACTGGTCTTTTTGCCACCTAGTAACGCCCCTGTTGTGCACGTTGCGTGTCCAAGCTTTTGGCCTTGGCCTGTATTGCTCTCTATTGGTTTTCACAGCGATAAAATGGTTCTCCATCTGGGACCCTCATTCCTACTGAAGGTGGACTCAGACTTTCACCTGTAACAATGCTGTCCTGGTTTCCCTGTGTTCAACCCTTTGTACCTAGAAGAGGTTATCTTGCACTGCTTGGATGTGGTCCAGGTGGTTCATGCCCACCTACCCGTTTCGACCTCCTCCTGGAGGTTGGACCCTCCTTTTGTGATTGCCCAGAGGCTTTCTGTGTCACTAGTTCTAATTGGGTCAGGCAGAGCATTGTCCAGACTTGTGCCATTAAGGGTCAGGCTCCTACCTTCCCGATTATGGTATCTTCTATCAGGGTTATTCCTACCTTATGGACATTGCGACATCAGGCATATATGTCTCGAGATTGCAAGGTGGCTACCTGGTTATCTGTGCAGACCTTTTAACAAGCTCTCCAAGTTGATGCTTTGGCATCTCCAGATCTGTGTTTTGGCCCCAAGTTTTTTTTAGAGTGGTGGTTTGAAGTTTCCTGCTTCTCTTCTAGGGTGTTCTCGTGAGTTGTTAAATGTTCTCTTTGGTTACCCACCCCTCTTTGTTGCACTGCTTTGTGACATCCCTACGGTCAAGAACATGAAGAGCTGTGTGACTCAATGAACTCAAAGAAAGGGATTTGATGGTGTGTAGGCCAAACATGTTATTGTTTTTATTCTTTCACAGGCAGGCCAAAGGTGTCAATATGAAACCACCATGTGCATGTCTGCTGCGTGTATATAATCTATTTCTCTAATTTTAGGCTGGTAGCTGTATGTAACCCATTTTTTAAAAAAAATTCTTGACGAGCCAAAGGCTTTAGTAGGGAATGTGTATGTAAGTGTATTGTTCTCAGGAGTGTTCTCCGCCAGACAGGTGAAAGCTAGTACTGTCCTTCTATGCTGAAATGATGTCAGTCCCAGTCCAGGAAGAGCGAGCAATGTCGCGTGGGAGCAGGATGGATGGATGGAAGGTAGGAAATTGAACATAGAGTACTTCAGAACATCAGGAGGATAATATTTAATGACATGCAGTCAGACTGCTCAGAACCTACTTTAAGCCGGCCATAGACGGATTTAAATTTGCTGGTTTAGCAGGAACTGCCTTTAATTCTGGGAGGCTATTGTTGTGGAAACTGGACCCAATGCAGAGGGGTAATTGCTGGTATTGACAGGGCTGCTGTTAGAAATCACAGGGCCCCATGCAGCCTACTTGATGGGGCCCCATAAAAGCCTGCCCCCTAGGGTGCCCACGTGTCCCGGATTTCCCGGGATTGTCCCTTAATTAATATCTGTGTCCCGTGTCCCTGGCACCATTCATTCCAGGTCAATACAGTGTCCCGGAATGAAATAAGGACACACAGCCGCAGTAATAAACATTGCTGAATGGGTTGCTAGGGCCTCCCTGCCTCGCGTCTAGCAACAGCACCCTGAGTCCACCCACCTCCGCCTCTGGCCGCAGCAGCAGGGAGAGAAAGAGAGCAGCCAAAGAGCATCTTCTGTATCTCCTCCTCCTGAGTCCTGAGGGCGGCTTCTTATTGTTGCTGGCCCATCCACCACCTGTAGCACAGAGCCTTGGAGCACTTTCTTTGGCTACTGTGATAGGTGACTGACAGGTCACGGTCACGCTGGTGGTGGGCCGTGACAGAAGTCCTCTGACGGCTGCTGCCGTACCATCCTCCTGATAATCCCTGGTGTCATTGTGGGGCAGCGGGTGACAGCCAGCTCAGTGCAGCTGCCCTAGAAGAGGGGAGATCCGCACAATGCTCCATCCAGCATGCCTGGCTGGGCAAGCTTGTGACACTCACCGGGAAGCCGCTGACTGTGAGCCCCCCCCTGGACCATCCAAGTGAGTGAGCTGAGCACTGTCACTAACCAGACACTGACCCCTCTCTCTGCCCCTCCCCCTCTCTCCCTGTCTCCCCTCCCTCTCTCTCTCCATGTCCCCCCTCCCCTTCTCTCTCCCTGTCCCTCTCTCTCTCTCTCCCTGCCCCCTCTCTCCCTCCCTGCCCCCTCCCTCTCTCCCCCTGCCCCCCTCTCTCTCTCCCTGCCCCCCCTCTCTCTCCCTGCCCCCTCCCTCTCTCTCCCTGCCCCTCCCCCTCTCTCTCCCTGCCCCCCTCCCCCTCTCTCTCCCTGCCCCCTCCCTCTCTCTTGCTGCCCCCCTCCCCCTCTCTCTCTTCCTGTCCCCTCCCCTGTTCCCTGCCCCCCTCTTTCTCTCTTTCCCTGACGCCTCCCTCACTCTCTCTCCCTGCCCCCTCCCCCTCACTTTCTCCTTGCCCCCTCCCTCTCTCTCTTCCTGCCCCCTCTCTCTCTCTCCCTGCCCCCTCCCTCTCTCTATCCCTGCCCCCCTCCCCCTCTCTCTCCCTATCCCCCCTCCCTCTCTCTCTTCCTGCCCCCTCCCTCTCTCTCTCCATGCCCCCCTCCTCCTCTCTCTCCCTGCCCCCCTCCCCTCTCTCTCCCTGCTCCTCCCTCTCTCTTCCTGTCCCCCTCCCCCTCTCTCTTCCTGCCCCACCCCCCTCTCCCTGTCCCCCCTCCCTCTCTCTCCCTGTCCCTCTCCCCTCTCTCTCTCCTGTCCCCCCTGCCCCCCTCTCTCTTTCCCTGTCCCCCCACCCCCTCTCTCTCTTCCTGCCCTCTCTCTGGCAGCAGGCGTGGCGTGGCGTGGGAGCCCTCCATCTGAAATGACCAACATAGTGTAAGAGACTTGCACTTTCTCTACGACCATGTTCCACGCTAAGACAGGCAGATATCTACAACACAAAGCAACTCACCTCGGCAAAATAAACCTTTTTTTTTTATTCCCAAACTATCTGAGGCCGAATATACGTGCGGAATCGCTTAGATTCCCATCTCCCCATGCGTCACACATCCACCTCATCCAGCCCACACCTGGCGGCCTCAGTGGCCGCCCCAATGCGGAAGGAGTGTGAGGCGTAGGCGGAACTATCCATCCCCAACTTCCTTAAACATTTCCGAAGAACCGACACAAACTGAAACCTTGACAGATTGGATTCATCCTTGTGGACCAAAAAGGGGCCACCCACTCCCGGTCTTATTCTCGCAAAATCCCCTACCACCTTAACCGGGCATATTGAACAACCCTCCACTGCATACAAAGAAACCTGTACCCCCACACCTTTTTGGTCCGTTTTAGACTTCTGCAGCCGCACTGACACCCTGTCCTCCCATACCACCACATCCTTCAACAGTAGACTGCCCGCCCTCCCTTTTGCCGGGCTAACCAACTCCCCTATGCAAAATGCTCCAAAAAATGCCAGTGAAAAGGCAGCTGAAAACAAAAAACGCTCGTACCGATCGTTACAAACCGAAACCAACTGTTCCCCCAAAGCTACTTAATTCGCAAACGTAATAGGCCGTCTAGTATCTGTAGTCCTGTGCTCTTTACGGTATCCCTTAATGGCCTGTTTTACCCAAAAATCCTTTGTCCAATCCACTTTCTTCTGCAATTTAAACAAAAAGGCCAACCCCGCCATCTTCCTTTCTATGGACGATATCGGCTGCCCCCTTCCATGTTCCTGGACACAAAATACAGCACTAGAAGATGCCCTGACGACTCATACTTACCAACCCCATGCCTCTCGCAGCAACGCACCCCACTCGCTCCACACCTTCTGGTACGCTGCCCACGTGGACGTACTTACCGACCGCTGTATCCATCTCGCGGCGACTCTAGTGCCAAATCCCATATCCAGCCCGGGCAAGGAACGCCCACCTTCTGTGCCTCCGGCGCCAGAACCCTGAACTTGTCCCACTGGAAGCGAGACAGAGAATCAGCCAATGTATTTTCAACTCCCGGAATGTGCACAGCATAAAGAAAGACATTCAATTGCAAGCAGCGAAACACCAACTGTCGCATCAGCCGAATGACAGGTTGTAAAGACACCGACATGCTATTGATGACCTGCACTACCCCCATGTTGTCGCAATTCAAGCACAATTTTAAATTGCGGCAGGACTCGCCCCACAATTCCAGTGGTAATACTACCGGAAAAAGTTCCAGGAGCACCAAATTCCGCAGAAAGCCAGCCTCAACCCACGCCTGTGGCCATGGTTCCGCACTCCACCGCCCCTGGAAGTACGCCCCATATCCAGTAGATCTAGCGGCGTCTGTCACCAACTCCACGTCACCGGGCCAGACATCCACACCGACCTACCGTTAAACTCCGCCAAAAATTGACACCATACCTGCAGATCAGATCCCTATGTTCCTTCCTCAGCCGAATGTAATGCGTGGGAGCCTTCACCCCCGCCGTGGCAGATGACATCCGACGACAAAAAATTCTCCCCATAGGAATGATCCTGCACGCGAAGTTCAATTTACCTAACAGTGATTGCAATGTACGCAGCTGCACCTTCTTGCACCCATGTATCTCCCTGATCTCTTTTTGCAAGTCTCTGAGCTTCTCTTCCGGTAACCTGCATTCCATTGCCATGGAATCGATTACTATACCCAAGAAGCTCAGCTCCGTCCGTGGTCCCTCCGTCTTATCAGCTGCCAAAGGCACCCGAAATCTCTCCGCAATGTGCTGCAACGTGGACAACACTATCGCACACACATTGGAAGAAGGAGGGCCCACGCAGAGAAAATCATCCAAATAATGGATGACGGATTCAATGCCCGTGACGTCCCTGACCACCCACTCTAAAAAGGAGCTAAATGCTTCAAACATGGCACATGAGATAGAACAACCCATGGGCAAACACCTATCCACATAAAACTTTTCTTGCCAACAACAACCCAGCAACCGAAAACTGGCCGGGTGAACAGGCAGAAGTCTAAACGCCGACTAAACGCTGAAATCCGATTTTGCCATCAGTGCCCCTTTCCCATACCGTCGCACCCAACGGACCACGGCATCAAAAGATGTATATGATACCATACAGGCCTCAGGGTCAATGAAATCATTTACCGAGCCCCATTTGGGGAGCGATAAATGATGGATCAATCGAAACTTATTCGGTTCTTTTTTGGGGACCACCCCCAACGGGGACACCACTAAATCAGCTAACGGTTTCTCCGCAAATGGCCCCGCCATGCGACCCAAAGCCACCTCCTTGGCCAATTTTTCAGATACCACCGCTGGGTGCTGCAATGCCGATCTCAAATAATTGGCCATAGGGGGAATAAGCTTCAGCGCACAAGGAATCTGAAACCCATACTTGAAGCCTTCCCCGATCAATACTGCCGCGGCCCTGTCCGGGTACCTATTTAGAAAAGGCTGCATCGTGAGACGTCAGCACTGGGGGAGGAGCCTGATCTCGCGGCATGACGGAGGCCTGGGACGGCCGGAGCAAGTTAGTGGAGACGGCGTGGAAGTGAGAGCCCACGCCGCCTCGATAGAGGGGGACACCACCGGCTCTATTCCGCTTTTGCTGGTTGGCACCTCAGCACCAGCCCTGCCCCTCGAGGCCCGCACATTGGGACAGCAACATAGAAGCAGCGCGCAGCTGCAGTGAACATGGACTCCGAATAAAGCACGGCGCTTGCGGCTCGGGCTGCTGGAGCCTGACACGATACGGCGGTCTCTGGTTCATCTTTCGGCCCGGCGACCTGACAACTGTCCTCTACTACCACACCACCACATCAAATGTGAGTCTTTCTTCACTATCGGCACCTCCACCGCTCCCATCTCCTCTCCAACTCCGTACAAGAAGGGAAGAAATAGCAGCTCACGGCTAGGAGGGTTGTGGCAGACCCCTCCTCAGGTATGGATGTTTTTTTTCCTTGCCAAACCTGTTCCTCTTGCTAAGGATGTGACAGAAGGATAATTATTACAGGTTAAAGGCTATGTTAAAGTAATGATACAACCAAACATGAGAACTTTATAACTTGCTCTCTATTTTTCAAGAAGCTTGAAATTAAACAATACAAATGGATAAATAAATAGAAGCAGGCGACATACTCGCAGATATAAATGCTGGACAAGACGATAATTATCTACAGACTAAACTTAAAGCGGTTCTGCACTGGGTTTTTTTTTTTTTGGGGAATATGCTCAGGATTAATAGCAAAATTGGGGGACTCACCTGTTCCATCTTCCATCGCGATCGCAGCCGGTTTTCGTCCGATAAAGTTCTTTATATTCTGTTTTTCTGCTGGGGGCCATCTTGCCTGTGGGCATGTGAAACCCACAGGCACTTTAGATGGCCCAGCATGCACCGCCGTTACTGCGCCGAGCTCGCGCGTGCGCAGTAACGGCAAAGTGCAGCTCACGTTCTCTGAAATCTTGCGAGATGTCGGCACATCTGCCGACATCTTGCGAGATTTCGGAAGATGTGTCCGAAATCTCGCGAGATTTCGGAAGATGTGTCCGAAATCTCGCGAGATTTCAGAAGATGCCCGCACAGACTCCTGGGATCAATGACACCAGATCCCAGGAGACAGTGCGTCGTGACGAGGATCCCCGCACAGACCCCCCCCACCCCCGCAGAGACAGAGGACCGGAAGTCATCGATTACAAGGTAAGTGAAAAAAAAAAAAAAACACATTTCATTTAGTACTCTTTGCCTGATTTGGAAGGCAAAGAGATTTACTAAATGAAATGTGTGCCGAACCGCTTTAACACCCTGCTATTATACACAGCACCTGACCAATCAATGTGAAGATCGTTTTCTCTTTTTTTTTCTCTTTGGTTCCCCCTTCCCCTTCAATACCAGTATACGAGATAATCTATGTACATGAAAGATAAGTGTTGATGAAATCATATTCTTTGGGTTTCTCCCGTATAGCCTAGGGGTACCTCCTGGAGTGGACTTTATGGGCGGAATTCCCGGGCTATAGACTGATACATAGCGATAGGGGTCCCCTAACCCCTACACCCTCGATACTGGAAAGATGAAAGGAAGATCCCAGAGGGGGGTGGAGGCCAAGACACCTAAAGAAAGTTTAAACACAAGTTCAATTCAAAAATATCTCAAAGACACTAGTGTAAAAAGTCCAGAAACGGAAAAAAAACAGCAAGGCCCAAAGGAAAAAAAACGAGACGCTGAGCGTCAGAAAGTAGAACAAGCTGACCTCTCCAGGCAACTTGGGGAATCGGGGGGTGCCAGTGCGGCTGGTATTTTCTCGGACCAGGGAATTTGGCCCTCATCCCCACAAAGACTTAAATATTAGAAATGTTCTCAAATCTAGAAAGGGTAATTAAAAACGAAATTTGGGCCAGCTGTTAAATAGAGTGGAGAAAGTAGAGGACCTGGTGGTTATACAAGCACAAGAAATCCTAGAACTCAAAACTCAAATGAATAAAATAGAGACCAAACATCGAGATCTAGAATATCAAATTGAAAATCAAGAAAACCAAACCAGGAGGCAGAATCTTAGGATTAGATCCTTTCCGGAACAGCAAGGAGAGGATCTGACGACAAAAATGCAACACCTCTTCAATCCTCTTCTGGGGAGACCTGAAGGAGAGACCCTTAAAATTGATAGGGTTCATCGCATTCGCAAACCTACAGGTCTTAGTGGGGAGATCCCAAGGGACATTATCATCAAATTTCATGCATACGAGGACAAACATAAAATTTGGACAAAATTAAGAGGTAGCCCTCCCTTAAAGTATGAATCGGCGGAGCTTCAGATCTTTCCAGATCTTTCAGCTAGGACTCTAGCACGTAGACGACAGCTGAAACCACTACTTGAAGTTCTAAAAGCAGCAAATATTAAATATAGTTGGGGGTTTCCAACATCACTGATTGTAATTAGATCCGGTAGGACTGTCCGGATGAAATTCCTGGATGAACTCCAGAACTTTTGTCAGGCCTTGGGGGTTGTAGCCCCTAATATTGCCCCTTGAAGGACATTAAAGAAGAAAGGAGAATGACCAGGGCTCAATTTGGGGCATTGGAGTAGGCTCTTTGAGGGAGGGGGGAGGTTGGGAAGGGGGAGTCCATCCCCCTCTGTTTTTTCCTTGTTTTTTTTTTTTTTTATCCCTCTTTAGAGGGGATGGTTGATGGATTTTTTTTTGAGGTGATGTTCGAGGGGTATGGTGTAGAGACGGGTCCTGGTGTGCGGGTAGGGGCAGGAGGGCGGTGGGGGGGATGGAGGGCTTGTTCGGCGTGGGAGGGGGTCCCTGGGCTTTCGGGTCGGGTCCCCCCCCCCTATTTGGGGGGGGCGGGGGGATCCGATCAGTCCCGCGGTGTCGGAGCTACACCCCGGCGGGTAAGGCGGACAGGGGTATCTCTGGCAGAATGCCCCGTGGATCGCATAGGGTCGGGAAACGACCGGGAGAGTGGGGAGGGAGGAGGGGGGGGTCGAAAGGGGGGAGGGGGGTGGGAGAGGGGAAAGGGGGGGGCCTTGCAGATATAGAGATAAAGAAAAGAGGTAAAATAACCCAGAGTACAGGTCAACCCATATGGAAAAAATACAAAATGGCAATTTAAAACTCCTAACATACAATGTGAGAGGGATAAATTCCCCTATAAAGAGACTTAAGATTATAAAAGAGCTCCAGAGATCCCAAGCGTCAATTGTATTCTTGCAGGAAACACATCTCAGCCGTGGAGGCAATACTAAAATTTACTCTCAAGCCTTTCCAACTTGGTACTATGGGGACTCCCCTTTGAGGGGCTCAAAGGGGGTGGCAATAGGCTTCGCAAAAACTATCAAATTTATATTGACAGACAGGTTGGAAGACCCTGAAGGCCGGTATCTTTTTCTGAAGGGCAAGGTGGGGGATAAATATTTTACGTTTGCCAATGTGTACTAATACCAATACTAATACGGTAAAATTCCTGATTAGAGTACTTGGCCATCTGTCAAGGTTCAAGAGGGGGGGCGGTAATTTTGGCTGGGGACCTTAACTTAGGCCTTGACCCCTCTTATGACACCACGTCTAAGGCACGGGGTCTAAATGGTGCACAATTAAAAAAAATTTAACAAAAAATATTTCAAAATCAGTTGATCGACATATGGAGGGTGTTACATCCAAAAGAAAGGGACTTCACTTTCTTCTCTCCAGTCCACGGTACACACTCCCGCCTGGATTATTTTCTTATAGATCATAAATTATTAGAAAATGTACTTACATCACAGATAGAAATTAAAACACTGTCGGACCACGCCCCGGTGTCTATGACGCTGAGGATTCCTGGATCCCCTAGACACCCGTTCTCCTGGCGTCTTTGGTCTTTGGGAGTATTTGGTCCTAGACGCAGAAACATCTGAGATAATTAAAAAGGAAATTTAATTTTTCTTTTTAGACAATGATACAGGAGAAACATCACCAGCGACACTCTGGGAGGCTCATTAGGCTTATATAAGAGGGATCCTCATCGCAATAGGAACTGGGAAAAAAAAGGAACAACGGGCCAAGATCCTGGGATTGACGGAGGAGATACAGGGGTTAGAAAGGGAACACAGAAGGGAAGGAAAATCAAAGCAAGAGGTATTCCATAAGTTGATTAATAAGAGAGAAGAATTAAAGACGGTATTAGAACTTGAGGCCAGGAAATGGTTCCATAAAATCAACAGGGAGAAGCACTTGGGAGGTAACAGATCTGGTAAGCACTAACATGCTAAAAAAAAAGAGAGAAATAAATTACATTGAAAAAATTCAAAATAAAAAGGGCGAGACGGTAAATTCCTCTAAGGAAATAGCGGAAGTATTTAGAACGTATTACGAGGGGTTGTACGACGTCAGACAGAGGGGACAACATACCTTGGATATAGGAGATGAGGGAAAAGAATTTTTGAAAAACAGTTCGCTCCCACTTCTTACAGAGAATGACAGACTTAGTATGGACAAACCAATTACTGAGGCAGAAATTCTCTCTGCCATACAGGATACCCCGGCCGGTAAAAGCCCGGGCCCTGACGGCTACACGATAACATACTATAAGAAATACAAAGACATTCTGGTCCCTAAATTATGCCATTTCTGGAATCAGTTGGGCGTGGACTGTATAATGATCCCTCAGGGCCTCAATCACTCTCATACTGAAGGAGGACAAAAATAGAACATTGTGCTCAAGCTACCGCCCAATCGCTTTATTAAACACAGACACAAAGCTCTTCACAAAAGTTTTAGCCAATAGACTTAAAGATAGGATGGCCGAGCTGGTACACCCGGACCAGGTCGGGTTCATCTCGGGGAGGGAGGGCCGGGATAACGGGGTACGGACATTGTTGTTGATCCATGCGGCCAAAAAATCGGGGATCCCCAGCCTACTCCTGTCAATCGACGCCGAGAAGGCGTTTGACAGGGTAGACTGGGGATTCATGATGGAAACATTGGAATCTATGGGATTTGGCCCAAGGATGCTGCAATGGATTAAAATGCTATATAACTGGCCCCAAGCCTCGGTAAATGTCAACGGACTTCCTTCGGAAGTCTTTGTAATGAGAAACGGTACTCGTCAGGGGTGCCCTTTATCACCTTTACTGTTCGTTTTATCCTTGGAGCCTCTTCTGTCTTCAATACGTAAAAACATCGACATAACCGGGATTAGAGTAGGTGGGGAGGAGCACAAATTAGCAGCTTTTGCTGACGACATTCTCTTCTACATCTCTAATCCCCGGATTACCCTTCCAAATTTGCTCTCTATTTTGAAAACTTATGGTAAACTCTCAAATTTGAAAATTAATGTAAGTAAGTCAGATATTTTGAACATCAATATAAAAAAGGACGAGGCTGAGCTACTCTCGGATGAATTTGATTTTCCCTGGAGAGAGGATAGCAAATATCTGGGGATCAGGCTGGCAGACTCCTCAAAAAAAATCTTTTCAATAAATTACCTCCCATTGCTCGACGAGATTAGGAAAGAATGTGGTAAAATGTCCCTTCGACCCCTCTCTTGGATCGGTCGTGTCAACGCAGTAAAAATGTTCCTTGCCCCTAAGATCAATTATAAATTCCAGATGCTCCCATTAGCGATTCCCAAAGAGTTCTTTAAAATCTTAAAGCAAATCATTTCCAGATTCATTTGGTCAAATAAAAAAACGTGGCTTGCAGCTAGAATCCTGACTAGGGGGAAACAGCAGGGGGGGCTTGCCTCCCCAGACTTCGAAAAATATTTCAAGGCTATAGCACTTTCACGGGTAATGGAGTGGGCAAAAATAGGGAACGATAAGAGATGGGTTAGTATAGAAAACATAATAAGTAATAGAAATTTAGGACACAATATATGGAATCCACCTGAATTTAGACCCCTAGGAAACAATGCACACAAGATAACACAGGTCACCTTAGACACATGGGATAACTTATATAAAAGAAATAAATGGAAATTTAATTCCTCTTTAATATATTTGAAAGATAATTCACTTTTTGAACCAGGTAGATGTGAGGTAGGAGGGAACTGGATTAAAGAAAAAGGGGCACAGGTGAAGGACATAATGAAAAATGGGAAACTATGCACATATCAAGAGTTATCCACGAACACGAATTTAATGGTGATTGACACTTGGAAATACGCCCAATGGAAACACTTTTTAGAGAGTCTTCCCCGTCCGATTCGTCACGACGATGACTATACTCAGCTGGAGCGGCTTTGCATCCGCGACAGCACAAAAAATAATATATCTAGAATTTATAAAATTTTAATAAATGAGGACATGGATGTACCGCCATTTGTTAATAAATGGGAAGAAGAAACAGGAGTACTCTGTAGTAGAAAGAGGGTGGAAATAATTTTCAGAATAATACACAGTTCATTTTTTTCTATAAAAACAGTGGAAATAAATTATAAATGCCTCTCCAGGTGTTATTTAACCCCGGATAGACTCAGTAGATTTCAGGCGGAAGTGTCCCCGGAGTGCTGCAGAGGATGTAAGATTAGGGGTACGATGGCCCATATCTGGTGGGACTGTCCAGTTATCAAAAAATTTTGGAAAGGAGTATTAGAGGTAATCCTTGTCATAACAGGGGAAGTAGTCCAAGAAGATCCTTGGACGTGCCTGTTCCATGCTACCGCGACCCCTTTGAGACAGTACAGGGCTTCATTGATTCCGATTTTTCTCAACGTAGCCAGGGATCTAATCCCGAGGAGATGGCGAGAAGCGGAGGGTCCGACCCTGAAGGACTGGATCTTTGGAGTGAATGCCTTACAGAGAGTGGAAGGCCCAGGGGCGAGCGAGGGGGAGACAGACGGACAACACGAGAGGGAAAATAAGTGGATAGAATGGAACAATTCTAAAAACTCTTGGAGATACTATTTGGAACTGACGGGATAAAAATACCTCTCACATTGGAGTAGGAGGGCCATATTTATTAAAGGGTTAATAATAATAAACCTCGATACATGGGAAGCAAGGCGGGGTGGGGGGAAAAAAAAAAAACTTGTACAATATGAGATGATAATATGTATAAAAATCAAATGGTATCTCCGCTTCTCCTCGTCATCTTTTTTAGTATCATCCGGCTTAACTCTATCCTGATATTGTATATGTAAAATCGTGTTAAAATAAAGAATTAAAAAAAAAACCGCACAATGTCAGCCCTAACCGTCGTCTCCGTAGCCCCTTTTTCTGCCGTACTCACCTTCTGCACCGCCTCACCTGCCCCAGTGGCCCGTGACACCTCCGTGGCTGCTGTGTCCGTCACCCCCCCCAGAGGACATTGCCCCAACCCCTCCTGTAATTCCCACATTGCCGTCACCTGCCCCCCGAGGCTGATTGTCCTTGTTCAAAACGACCCACCAACGCCCGCAGACCCTCTAACAACTCCTGTATCTGACCCCCGGACCCACCTGTGGTCCCACTCCCTGCCCGCGGTTGGTCAGTGGCTGCCAACAGCGGCGCTGAAGGCGCAGCCCTCCCCTACCCCCCAGATACAACACCCAGTAAACTTACTTTGTAAGGCAGCTGTAAATGCAATATTATCGCTAGACTTACCGGGCTGACTGGGCTCCCTCCCTACAGCCGCTGTGCCGATCTCCACTGGTGCTCGAGGGCGACTGGGTTCCACCTCCTCCTCCTCCGATATTTCACCTTCTCACCTGATCGCTTCCTCCTGCTGGGACAAAAACGGCAGTCCCCCTGGGGAGGGACTCCTGGATGTCGAATGCCTCAGTCTGCCCGCAGTCTTTCTGCCATCGCGCTGCCCCCCGCTCCCCCAGGTCCCGTGCAGTTGGGCCGGTCCCGGGACCACTCCCGCCCCTTGACCCCTGTCCTTCTCCGCCAGGTGGCGTCCGCCTACCCGCCGTACCGCTTGCCAAGATGCCCGAGGGTCCCGCTGCAGCCGTCAACCCGCTCTCCCTTATGTCCTCCCACCTCGGCTCATTCAGAGCTGCTGGGAGTGCCGTGGCCGATACCCTCCTGGGGGCAGGACCCTCCTCCTAGCTGCCCCTCTTCTGGCTGTAGAATTTCCGCCCCTCGGCTCGTGCAGAGCTGCTAGGGGAGACACAACTGTGGATGGGCCTGCCGATCTCTCCATGCTCCCCTCCCTGGCTGCTGCTGCTGCTGTGTGTGCGCGTCTGCCCTCCTTTCCACCCCTCTCCTAGTTCAGAGCTGCAGGGGCAGCAGTGTCCTGGTCCTCTCTCCTAATGCTGACTGGGGATGCGATACCCTGCAGGCCCGTGGCCCCAACTCCCGCATGGACCCCGCGGCGTGTGTTCCACCTGGGCCCACCGGAAGGCTCTTTCTGTGCTCTCTTAGATGGGGGTTGAATACTCCCGCCTCGGGCTCCTGGTGACTCTCTAGGGACCAGCAATGGACCCTGGTGAGTACCTGGATGGCGGCCTAGAGATCCTGCCGTGTGCTTGAGTCCCTCAGCTCGCCGCATGTTTGCCTCCCGCCGTCCTCCATCCATCTGGACTCCGCTCTCGGCCAGCACGGCCGCGACCTGGTCTTGAAGCCTCTCGGATCCTCTGGAAGCTGCCGCCGCTCTTAGGCGCGCCACGAGGTCCCGGACGTCCGCCATTTTGGGTGGGTGAAAAAGAGGAGCAGTGGGAAAAAACTGCCTCCTCGTGTGATTCTTCTACCGACTGAATTCCCTTAGCCACACCCCCTATTTATATGGCCGCTCCCCGCACTGTCTTACTGGCCTGCGCCTGCCTGGCTACACCCCTTAACTCACCCCCTGTGTGTCCTAGACATACCGTCATGTCCGGCCCTCCCCTACATTGCCCTGCGTTCCATTTCCGTTACGGCCCTCTCTGATCGGGCGGATGAAAGGTCCATGTCCACTCAGTTTATGCAGAGCTGACAGGGACACAGCCCGCTCTGCTGTGTAGACAGCCAGGTGCAACTGCCATCCAATTAGATCCACATAAACAGATGAGGATGAATCCCCATTGGAACTGGATCAGAGGTAGGTAGGTGTAAAGTACACAAGTAAAGAGGTATGTTCTCATCTGAAAACAGTATTTCTTTTGGATAATCAAATTCATAACAGACTGTAGAAAGATAAATATCCCTTGAGTACAAAGCTGCATATTTTAATTTTTTTATTTATTTTTAGGGTGACCACATTTCCAAACTGGCATTCAGGGACAATTCTGCCAAGGACCGGGCGGGGGGGGGGGGTCGAATGTAGTCTCAGGGTTGACGGCAAATTCAGAAGTGGGGGGGATTTGTTGGGTGAATGGCTGGTGCTAGCACTGAAATCATTCTGTCACCATGCTTAGTATGGTGTCAGGATGATCAAATCAAATTATTTCTATTACTACATTGTAATATAAAATGAAATAGTTCAACTCACCATAACATAGAGGGAACCCTGAGCTTGTCATTTGCCACGAGATTTACCACCATCGCCTGCCACCAGATGCAGCGTGCAACTTGCCACTGTCTTCTGCCACCAGTTGCCGCTTGTCACTTGCCACTGTCTCCTGCCACCAGATGCCGCTTGTCACTTGCCAATGTCGCCTGCCACCAGATGCCGCTTGTCACTTGCCACCGTTGCTTGCCACCAGATGAAGCATGTCACTTGCCACCAGATGAAGCGTGTCACTTGCCACCATCACCTGCCACCAGATGAAGCGTGTCACTTGTCACCTGCTGCCAGAGAGAGGGCAGGGAGAGAGAGAGGGGGCAGGGGGACAGGAAGAGAGAGAGAGGGGGGCAGGGGGGGGACAGGGAGAGAGAGGGGAGGGGGGGAGAGGGAGAGAAATAGTAGGGGATCAGGGAGAGAGAGAGTAGGGGGATAGGGAGAGAAAGGGGGCAGGGAGAAAGAGAGAGAGGGGAGGGGGACAGGGAGCGGAAAATGTCATTCACTAAGTGTTGGAATGTCGCCGGGGCATTACAGAGCCCGAACGGCATTACAAGGTACTCGTAGTGCCCGAACCTTGATCTAGGAGAGAGAGGGAGGGGGGTCAGGGAGAGAGAGGAAGTGGGGACAGGGAGAGGGGGAGGGGGCAGGAAGAGAGAGGGAGAGGGGGGATGGAAGATAGAGGGGAAGGGGGCAGGGAGAGAGAGAGGGGGAGGGGGGCAGGGAGAGAGAGAGGGGAGGGGGGCGGAGAGTGGGGGGGGGGCAGGGAGAGAGAGTAAGGGAGGGGGAAGGGAGAGAGAGAGAGAGAGAAAGAGGGGGGCAGGGAGAGAGAGAGAGAGGGGGAGGGGGGGACAGGAAGAGAGAGAGGGAGTGGGGACAGGGAGAGGGGGAGGGGGCATGAAGAGAGAGGGGGAGGGGGACAGGAAGAGATAGAGGGGGGGCAGGGAGAGAGAGGGGGAGGGGGCAGGGAGAGAGAGGGGAGGGGGCAGGGAGAGAGTGAGGGAGGGGGCAGGGAGAGAGAGAAAGAGGGGGGGCAGGAAGAGAGAGGGGGGGAGGGGACAGGAAGAGAGAGAGGGGGAGGGGAACAGGAAGAGAGAGGGAGGGGGGCAGGGAGAGAGGGGGAGGGAGGGGGCAGGGAGAGAGAAGGGGAGGGGGCAGGGAGAGAGAGAGGGGGAGGTGGCAGGAAGAGAGAGAGGGAGGGGGGCAGGGAGAGAGAGAGGGGGGGTAGGGGGAGAATGGGGGGGGCAGGGAGAGGGGGCAGGGAGAGAGAGAAGGGGGCAGGGAGAGAGAGAGAGGGGGACAGGGAGAGAGAGGGGGACAGGGAGAGGGGGACAGGGAGAGAGAGAGAGGGGAGACAGGGAGAGAGGGGGAGGGGAGCAGAGAGAGGGGTCAGGGTCTGGTTAGTGACAGTGCTCAGCTCACTCACTTGGAAGGTCCAGGGGGGGGGGGCTCACAGTCAGTGGCTTCCCGGTCCCGGTGAGTGTCACAAGCTTGCCCAGGCAGGCATACTGGATGGAGCAGTGTGCAGATCTCCCCTCTTCTAGGGCAGCTGCACTGAGCTGGCTGTCACCTGCTGCCCCACACTGACACCAGGGATTATCCGGAGGATGGTACAGCAGCGGCCGTCGGAGGACTTCTGTCACCACCCACCACCAGCGTGACCGTGACCTATCAGTCACCTATCACAGTAGCCAAAGAAAGTGCTCCAAGGCTCTGTGCTACAGGTGGTGGGTGGGCCAGCAACAATAAGAAGCCGCCCTCAGGACTCAGTCTTTGGCTGCTCTCTCTCTCTCACTGCTGCTGCGGCCGGAGGCGGAGGTGGGTGGACTCAGGGCGCTGTTGCTAGACGCGAGGCGGGGAGGCCCTAGCAACCCATTCAGCAATGTTTATTACTGCGGCTGTGTGTCCTTATTTCATTCCGGGACACTGTATTGTCCCGGAATGAATGTGCCCGGGACACAGATATTAATTAAGGGACAATCCCGGGAAATCCGGGACACAGGTGATTTCTAACAGCAGCCCTGTCAATACCAGCAATTACCCCTCTGCATTGGGTCCAGTTTCCACAACAATAGCCTCCCAGAATTAAAGGCAGTTCCTGCTAAACCAGCAAATTTAAATGCAGTCTGACTGCATGTCATTAAATATTATCCCCCTGATGTTCTGAAGTACTCTATGTTCAATTTCCTACCTTCCATCCATCCTGCTCCCACGCGACATTGCTCGCTCTTCCTAGACTGGGACTGACATCATTTCAGCATAGAAGGACAGGACTAGCTTTCACCTGTCTGGCGGAGAACACTCCTGAGAACAATACACTTACATACACATTCCCTACTAAAGCCTTTGGCTCTTCAAGAATTTTTTTTTTAAATGGGTTACATACCACTACCAGCCTAAAATTAGAGAAATAGATTATATACACGCAGCAGACATGCATATGGTGGTTTCATATTGACACCTTTGGCCTGCCTGTGAAAGAATAAAAACAATAACATGTTTGGCCTACACACCATCAAATCCCTTTCTTTGAGTTCATTGAGTCACACAGCTCTTCATGTTCTTGGCCGTAGGGATGTCACAAAGCAGTGCAACAAAGAGGGGTGGGTAACCAAAGAGGACATTTAACAACTCACGAGAACACCCTAGAAGAGAAGCAGGAAACTTCAAACCACCACTCTAAAAAAAACTTGGGGCCAAAACACAGATCTGGAGATGCCAAAGCATCAACTTGGAGAGCTTGTTAAAAGGTCTGCACATTTCCATGAGCTGAAGGAAAGAAAATTGCATGACTCCCTCATCAACACAGTCAGGTCATATATTTGCATACCAAAATGTAAACAATCCTGTAGCGAGTCAATGCGGGGGGAGGGGGGATTTGGGACTTAATATGAGGCAATGAGTGTTTATATTAATCTGCCTCCATCCCTGGTAATGTATTGGAGAGAGGGCAAAAAAAATGGGACTTTATATGAAGCATAACTGCAAAGTATTTGTGCAAGGACATGTTTGACAATTCCTTATCTATATAAAGGGTTAAAAATAAACAATACACAATGGATAACAATAATATCAATTGGATATCTTGTATTTCATATATGGACACATACATTACAATATGATCTACAGGTAATATATACATTGCTTTGAGGTACACCATTAGAAATAACATAAATGATCTTCAATTGATTGAAGGATAAAAAATTGTAGATAAAATATATGATCAGGGAGAATTCCAAATACATGCTTGCACGTTTTAGCATATGAGCGCTCTACGTGTTTCATGGAGTTCATCCATTCATATGGAGCAATTCCAGGATTAAATTATCTATAAAAAGATAAATAAATGAATGCAAGGTGATCAGGCACAGCAACATAAGGGCAAAGGGACAGACAGGGGGAAAAAACAAAGATTTTCCCAACCACTCTTACCTACATTGAAGCTCATACTTAGAAAGAAGAAAACGTTGACAATTGGGGGCGCTGTGGAAGCAAGCCTCCACCGGAGCTGAGGCAGTAATCTCCATGGCTATATTGTATCACAGTAGGTTGGAAGTGACACATCTATGGAACTGTGATCTCCAGGGTAACATGTGTAAAATATTTCCAGAGTACTTCTGTGAAAGAGTAATTAAAGTAAATGTATAAACATGTCTGCACATAGGCAGAAAGGTGGAATTACAGCCCAGGGGTGTGATAGAACTAATAAGTGAAAGCAGTAAGTGAAGGGAGCTGTGTAATCAAGCCCAGTGGGTTAGGTTCACATAGTGCCAAGGATAGTGACAAGGTGGGGGATAAAATCAAGTGAATGAATAATAATAATAAATGAAAAACAGCAAACAATAATTACCTGCATTGAAAAGGGGGGAGGGGGTGTCTGTCAACCAAGGTACATGTGGTTGCAAATTGTGAACGGAACAGCTCAACCAACGTATGTTAACTGTGGCCATATGTAGCTGCAGTACCACCTACATCACCCTGCAAAGTCAGGGGGAAAGGCTGCGTCGGCGTCCAAACAGCTAGTCGCATTCGGCAGCCGACATTTAAACCTACCTCATAGTGAGTGCAGATGGATGCTCGACACATCGAAGCACGGTGCCAACAAGTGACGTCAGGCGTACGGCGCATGGGGCGTGGCGTCGATGCGCAAGGGGGACCGACCACAACGCCCAGACCATAGGGACGGGGGAAGGAGGGAGGGCTCTGGAGTGCATCACAGCTCCGGAAATTGGAAACAACCACAATCAGCCAAAGACGTAAAACAATACAATGCCCAAAGTGCCCAAAGTGCTGACTCGATTCAGGGGCAGTCAATAGTAGTACAGGTAGGGATTATATGCTACCATGGTAATATGTTTAAAATACACAACAATAATGCTATTGTGCAGAAGGTGCGCTTTTAATCAACCTTAAAATAAGTGTAGATATGCAAAAAATGCTATTTGTATGGTGTGTAAAAACTTTCCTTAAAATCCGTGCACTGTGTGTAAATAAATTACATAAATATAATACATAAAACCATAAATAAATATATAAATAAATATATAAGTGCTTTTCCTATTTATGGTACCGGTGGGTAAGTGATAATAGTGGGATGAGGCTGGGGTGAAAAAACACGTTAGAAATAACTGAGGTGAAGCCGTGTTTAATTAGGGACCCTAATTAAGGTCCATGCGTTTGAATTTGGATAGGACTGCGGGTGTTTATGAACCCTTGGTAAGGCCGTGCATTTATTAGATGTCTCCTGAGAGTGAAAATTGCGGTCACTTATCAGGTGTTTCTCCTTAATGTTTCTCCTTAATTGATATTGAATAGTAGTCTTTTTGCAATCCAAAAAAAGGTTTAAAATGAATAAATAAATAATATAAAAAAAACCTTTTGATTAGCCTGGTAAGCCTTTGGTGTTGAACAAGGATAAAAAAGATAAGGATAAAAGATAAAAGATTATGCACCATCAATAGAAAAAAAGATAAGCCCAATCAATGAATGTATGTTGTAACAAGTATATACATTTCACTTTCACTTATCTTTTTCTGGTGTTTTCTTTCTCGCTGGTTCCGTCCCTTTTATCCTTCCTATGTTTGCATGGGGATATAAAGCAGATACACACACATTGCGCAGTATTGTAGGACTTTAAAAAGGTGTGCATAAGTGTGTGGCTAGAGCCTATCTACTTACACAGCACCCTGCGTTTTATGCGCGGTAGTGGAGAATGTGTCAGGCACTGTTAGGGCTCCCTGCCCTGTTAGTCTCGGTAGCGTCACTTAGCTCCTCCTCCCGACGCGTTGCGTCACGCCCACGTGACTTTATCAAGGGATTATGCACATGCAAACATAGGAAGGATAAAAGGGACGGAACCAGCGAGAAAGAAAACACCAGAAAAAGATAAGTGAAAGTGAAATGTATATACTTGTTACAACATACATTCATTGATTGGGCTTATCTTTTTTTCTATTGATGGTGCATAATCTTTTATCTTTTATCCTTATCTTTTTTATCCTTGTTCAACACCAAAGGCTTACCAGGCTAATCAAAAGGTTTTTTTTATTTATTTATTTATTCATTTTAAACCTTTTTTTGGATTGCAAAAAGACTACTATTCAATATCAATTAAGGAGAAACATTAAGGAGAAACACCTGATAAGTGACCGCAATTTTCACTCTCAGGAGACATCTAATAAATGCACGGCCTTACCAAGGGTTCATAAACACCCGCAGTCCTATCCAAATTCAAACGCATGGACCTTAATTAGGGTCCCTAATTAAACACGGCTTCACCTCAGTTATTTCTAACGTGTTTTTTCACCCCAGCCTCATCCCACTATTATCACTTACCCACCGGTACCATAAATAGGAAAAGCACTTATATATTTATTTATATATTTATTTATGGTTTTATGTATTATATTTATGTAATTTATTTACACACAGTGCACGGATTTTAAGGAAAGTTTTTACACACCATACAAATAGCATTTTTTGCATATCTACACTTATTTTAAGGTTGATTGAAAGCGCACCTTCTGCACAATAGCATTATTGTTGTGTATTTTAAACAATTCATTCACGTGTGAGAACACTATAACGTTGGTTGCAGCATCATCATTTGGCCATCTTAAAATATCCTTGCTGTTCTATTTTTAAACACTCATTCTAGCGCTTAAGTAAATACATCTGACATTTTACCATGGTAATATGCTTCCATCCCTAATATCATTAAGTCAATGCGGGGGGGGGGGGGTTGGAAGTGACACATCAATGGAACTGTAATCTCCAGGGTAACATGTGTAAAATATTTCCAGAGTACTTGAAAAGCCTCATAATGGGCCCAGCAGGTGTACAGACGTAAGAACTCAGCACAGGTTTGGAGGGAACCCCTCATAATGGGCAGAGTGGGTGTACAGACCTGGGAACTCAGCATAGGGTTGGTGTAAACCCCTCTTAATGGGCAGAGAGGATGTACAGACCCGCTAACTCCTCGCAGGAATTGTAGGAACCCCTCATAATGGGCAGAGCTGGTGTGCAGACATGGGAACAAAGCACATGGATTTTGGGAACCCCTCATAATGGGTAGAGTGGGTGTATAGACCCAGGAACTCAGCACAGGAATGATGGGAACCACTCATAATGGGATCAGTGGGTTTAGAAACCTGGGAACTCAGCACAGGGCTTGTGGGAACCCCTTATAATGGGCAGAACTGGTATACAGACCTGGGAACTCGGCAAAGGTTTGGTAGGAACCCCTCATAATGGGCAGAGCTGGGGTACAGACCTGGGAACTTGGCACAGGTTTAGTGGGAACCCCTCATAATGGGCAGAGCTGGTCTATAGACCTGAGAACTCGTCATAGGAATGATGGGAACCAGTCATAATGGGTTGTGTGGGTGTACATACCCGTGAACTCAGCACATGGTTGGTGGGAACCCCTCATAATGGGATTATTGGGTGCACATACCCGGTAACTCAGCACATGGTTGGTGGGAACCCCTCATAATGGGCAGAGTGGGTATACAGACCCTGAAGCTCTGCACAGGGATTGTAGGAACCCCTTATAATTTGCCCAGCAGGTTTACAGACCTGGAAACTCAGCCTAGGGTTGGTGGGAACCCCTCATAATGGGCAGAGTGCGTTTACAGACCCGAGAACTCAGCACGGGGCTGGTGGGAACTCCTCATAATGGGCTTAGCAGGTGTACAGACCTGGGAACTCAGCACAGGGATTGTGGAAATCCCTTATAATGGGCCCAGCAGGTGTAGAGAACTGGGAACTCAGCATAGGGTTGGTGGGAACCCCTCATAATGGGCAGAGTGGGTGTACAGACCCTGAAGCTCTGCACAGGGATTGTAGGAACCCCTCATAATGACCCAGAGCTATTGTTCATACACATGAACTCAGCACATGCTTGTTGGGGACCCCTTATAATGGGCAGAGTGAGTGTACAGACCCAGGAACTCAGCACAGGAATGATGGGAACCCCTCATAATGAGATGAGTGGGTGTACAGACCCAGGAACTTAGCACAGGGTTGGTGGGAACTCCTCATAATGGGCAGAGTGGGTGTACGGACCCGGCAACTCCTCACAGGTATTGTATGAACCCATCATAATGGGCAGAGCTGGTGTACAGACCTGGGAACTTAGCACATGGATTGTGGAAACCCCTCATAATGGGATGAGTTGGTTTACAGACTGGGGAACTCAGCACAGGAATGAAGGGGACCACTCATAATGGGATCAGTGGGTGTAGAAAGCTGGTACCTCAGAACATGGCTCATAGGAACCCCTCATAATGGGCAGAGCTGGTGTACAGATCTGGAAACTTGGCACAGGTTTGGTGGGAACCCCTCATAATGGGCAGAGTGGGTGTACAGACCGGGGATCTCTGCACAGGGATTGTAGTAAAACCCCTCATAATGGGATCAGTAGGTGTACAGACCCAGGAACCCAGCACAGGGCTGGTGGGAACCCCTCATAATGGGCCCAGCAGGTGTACAGACCCAGGAATTTGTCACATATTTGATGGGACCCCCTCATAATGGGCAGAGCTGGTGTACAGACCTGGGAAATCAGCACAGGTTTGGTGGGAACCCACGATAACAGAGTGGGTGTACAGACCCACAAACTCAGCACAGGGATTGTGGGAACCCCTCATAATGGGATTAGTGGGTGTACAGACCCAGGAACTCAGCTCAGGAATGATGGTAACCCCTCATAATGGGATCAGTGGGTGTACAGACCCGGGAACTCAGCACAGGGATTGTGGGAACCCCTCAAAATGTGCCCAGCAAGTTTACAGACCTGGAAACTCAGCCTAGGGTTGGTGGGAACACCTCATAATGGGCAGAGTGGGTGTACAGACCCGGGAAATCAGCACAGGGCTGGTGGGAACCCGTCATAATGGGCCCAGCAGGTGTACAGACCTGGGAACTTAGCACAGGGATTGTGGGAACCTCTTATGTTGGTGCCCAGCAGGTGTAGAGAACTGGGAACTCAGCACAGGGATTGTGGGAACCCCTTATATTGGACCCAGCAGGTGTAGAGAACTGGGAACTCAGCATAGGGTTGGTGGGAACCCCTCATAATGGGCAGAGTTGGTGTATAGACCCTGAAGCTCTGCACAGGGATTGTAGAAACCCCTCATAATGGGCAGCGCTATTGTTCATACACGTGAACTCTGCACATGGTTGTTGGGAACCCCTCATAATGGGCAGAGTGAGTATACAGACCCAGGAACTCAGCACAGGAATGATGGGAACCTCTCATAATGAGAGGAGTGGGTGTACAGACCCGGGAACTCAGCACAGGGATTATGGGAACCCCTCATAATGGGCCCAGCAGGTGTACAGACCCAGGAATTCAGCACAGGAATGATGGGAACCCCTCGTAATGGGATCAGTGGGTGTACAGACCCGGGGACCCCGCACAGGAATGAAGGGAACCCCTCATAATGGGTACAGAAGGGGGAAAAGATCCAGGAACTCGGCAAAGGGTATGTGGGAACCTTTCAGAATGGGCTGAGTGGGTGTACAGACCTAGGAACTCGGCACAGGATTGGTGGGAACACCTCATAATGGGATGAGTGGGTTAACAGACCCAGGAACTCAGTACATGGATTGTGGGAACCCCTTATAATGGGATCAGTGGGTTTAGAAACCTGGGAACTCATCACAGGGTTTGTGGGAGGAACCCCTTATAATGGGCAGAACTGGTGTACAGACCTGGGAATTTGGCACAGGTTTAATAGGAACCCCTCATAATGGGCAGAGCTGGGGTACAGACCTGGGAACTTGGCACAGGTTGGATGGGAACTAGGGTTGAGCGAACCCGAACTGTAAAGTTTGGGTCCGTACCGGACTTTTGGGTGTCCGGGTCCCGGACCCGAACCTGAATTATTGGCTGTATGTTCGTGTTCGGGTCCGGGTCTGTTAACCCACTCATCCCATTATGAGGTGTTCCCACCAATCCTGAGCCGAGTTCCTAGGTCTGTACACCCACTCAGCCCATTCTGAAAGGTTCCCACCAAACCCTTTGCCGAGTTCCTGGATCTTTTCCCCCTTCTGTGCCCATTATGAGGGGTTCCCATCATTCCTGTGCGGGGTCCCCGGGTCTGGTGTTCGGCGATGTATTGGCACCTTTTACAAGCTGTAGGGCAGCCAATCGACGCTAGTTTCACTAGTGTGCCCTTAGAAGCCATCACGGCCATGCCTACTAATAGCATGGCTGTGATTGGGCAGTGCAGCATGTGACCCAGCCTGTATATATAGTACAGACACACAGCACACAGCGTCACTCTGCTATAGACAGGTTCCTGTGCTGCTAAGAGAGGATTTTAGGAGTTAGTCTGATAAAGTCAGTCAGTCAGTCCACATTCCTTAAATTTTCTTCAAATTAGTTATATCAGTGAGCGATCTACATAGCTAGAGTAGACTAGAGAGTGTCTTTATTAAGGAAAAGAAGGAGGCAGAGAGAATTATTCAAGAGATTCCTAAATCAATTGTACCCTGGCTGGGGTGTCCTACAATCCCTGCGAGGAGTTAGCAGGTCTGTACATCCACTCTGCCCATTAAGAGGGGTTTACACCAACCCTATGCGGAGTTCCCCACCAACCATGTGCTGAGTTACCGGTTATGTACATCCAATAATCCCATTATGAGGGGTTCCCACCACCCATGTGCTGAATTCACGGGTATGTACACCCACTCAACCCATTATGACTGGTTCCCATTCATATATGGACACATACATTACAATATGATCTACAGGTAATAGGTTACCTCCGGCAGGTGGACGGAACTGGTGGGATGCCCGGAGGAGGTGAGGACCTGGCCTGGGCAGACCGGCAGACGGCAGGAAGGAGAGGCAGGAGCCCAAACACCTGGCTGAGGGACTGACACTGGTCACTGAGCAGTCAGCAGCTACGTAAGTCCGGAGAGCAGGCCAGGGGTCAAACACAGGTTTAATGGTAAGTCTATGGAGGCAAGCAGAGGGTCAAACACAGGATCAGGCAGAACTGGTGTACAGACATGGGAACTTGGCACAGGTTTGGTAGGAACCCCTCATAATGGGCAGAGCTGGGGTACAGACCTGGGAACTTGTCACAGGGTTGGTGGGAACCCCTCATAATAGGCAGAGCTGGTCTACAGACCTGGGAACTCATCATAGGAATGATGGGAACCAGTCATAATGGGTTGAGTGGGTGTACATACCTGTGAACTCAGCACATGTGTCACGTACCTTACAGCGGAGTCCGAATGCTGGGGTGGCCTCGTGCATGGTTCCGGTCCCAACACCCCTGGTGGTGGGGACAGGGAGTGCTGGGGCAACGAAAGGGTGCAGGTGCCTGCGGCTAGGAGACTTGTGCTTGAAGATACTGGTTCTTCTGGGAGGCTGGTGTGGAGGCTGATACCCGAAGCTATATCCAGTGGTGGCCGGGCAGGTGGGTATAGGAACTGCGACGTCAAGACAGGCAGGAGTCGGCAACTTGGCTGGCAAACAGGGTACAAGGCAGAAGGCAAGTTCGTAGTCAAGGGCAGGCAGAGGTTGGCAACGGGCAGGCGGTGAGGTACAGAATCAAGGAGCAGAGCCGTAGTCAAGAGTCCAAGATGAGGTCAGTATAATAGTAGGCAGCCGATAAGTAGGGGTGATCCAGAAGAGTAGTCAAGGGAAGCCGAGTTTGT
>JAQSEC010004143.1:2142210-2158392 GCA_028564925.1 Lithobates sylvaticus
GGCTCATAGGAACCCCTGATAATGGACAGAGCTGGTGTACAGACCTGGAAACTTGGCACGGGTTTGGTGGGAACCCCTCATAATGGGCAGAGTGGGTGTACAGACCGGAGAACTCTGCAATGGAGAGGTTTTGGCCCAGAAGAAAATTCCTGGGAACCAGAAACAAATCTTCATGCTTAGAGGCTTATACAAGCCTTTCACCGTTCCCGCCCTCAAGGCCCACTTCGAAGAGGCATCCGGATGCTGCCCCTAAGGAGGGGGCAATGTCAGAGAACTCAAGGTACCAATGCCCGTCTTCATGCAGCAGGGGCGAATCCTCACTCTGCGGATGCCAGTACCCATGCGCGCTCCGGAACGTGCGTGCGTACCCGCGCACTAACACGAACGTGTGCGCGTCCTCGCACGTCAGTACGAACGTGTAAGCGCACGGACGTTCACCTCCACCAATCCCGGCACATAGCGCCATATATAAACAAGGCCTTCACATGATGCCAGTGCTGGATCGTCTCCAGTCTGTTCCCTGAGTACCTGCTTGTTATTACCTGTTACCTTGCTCCTGACAAACTCGGCTTCCCTTGACTACTCTTCTGGATCACCCCTACTTATCGGCTGCCTACTATTATACTGACCTCATCTTGGACTCTTGACTACGGCTCTGCTCCTTGATTCTGTACCTCACCGCCTGCCCGTTGCCAACCTCTGCCTGCCCTTGACTACGAACTTGCCTTCTGCCTTGTACCCTGTTTGCCAGCCAAGTTGCCGACTCCTGCCTGTCTTGACGTCGCAGTTCCTATACCCACCTGCCCGGCCACCACTGGATATAGCTTCGGGTATCAGCCTCCACACCAGCCTCCCAGAAGAACCAGTATCTTCAAGCACCAGTCTCGTAGCCGCAGGCACCTGCACCCTTTTGTTGCCCCAGCACTCCCTGTCCCCACCACCAGGGGTGTTGGGACCGGAACCATGCACGAGGCCACCCCAGCATTCGGACTCCGCTGTAAGGTACGTGACACATGTGCTGAGTTCACAGGTATGTACACCCACTCAACCCATTATGACTGGTTCCCATCATTCCTATGATGAGTTCCCAGGTCTGTAGACCAGCTCTGCCTATTATGAGGGGTTCCCACCAACCCTGTGACAAGTTCCCAGGTCTGTACCCCAGCTCTGCCCATTATGAGGGGTTCCTACCAAACCTGTGCCAAGTTCCCATGTCTGTACACCAGTTCTGCCTGATCCTGTGTTTGACCCTCTGCTTGCCTCCATAGACTTACCATTAAACCTGTGTTTGACCCCCGGCCTGCTCTCCGGACTTACGTAGCTGCTGACTGCTCAGTGACCAGTGTCAGTCCCTCAGCCAGGTGTTTGGGCTCCTGCCTCTCCTTCCTGCCGTCTGCCGGTCTGCCCAGGCCAGGTCCTCACCTCCTCCGGGCATCCCACCAGTTCCGTCCACCTGCCGTAGTTAACCTATTACCTGTAGATCATATTGTAATGTATGTGTCCATATATGAATGGGAACCAGTCATAATGGGTTGAGTGGGTGTACATACCCGTGAATTCAGCACATGGGTGGTGGGAACCCCTCATAATGGGATTATTGGATGTACATACCCGGTAACTCAGCACATGGTTGGTGGGGAACTCTGCATAGGGTTGGTGTAAACCCCTCTTAATGGGCAGAGTGGATGTACAGACCTGCTAACTCCTCGCAGGGATTGTAGGACACCCCAGCCAGGGTACAATTGATTTAGGAATCTCTTGAATAATTCTCTCTGCCTCCTTCTTTTCCTTAATAAAGACACTCTCTAGTCTACTCTAGCTATGTAGATCGCTCACTGATATAACTAATTTGAAGAAAATTTAAGGAATGTGGACTGACTGACTGACTGACTTTATCAGACTAACTCCTAAAATCCTCTCTTAGCAGCACAGGAACCTGTCTATAGCAGAGTGACGCTGTGTGCTGTGTGTCTGTACTATATATACAGGCTGGGTCACATGCTGCACTGCCCAATCACAGCCATGCTATTAGTAGGCATGGCTGTGATGGCTTCTAAGGGCCCACTAGTGAAACTAGCGTCGATTGGCTGCCCTACAGCTTGTAAAAGGTGCCAATACATCGCCAAACACCAGACCCGGGGACCCCGCACAGGAATGATGGGAACCCCTCATAATGGGCACAGAAGGGGGAAAAGATCAGGAACTCGGCAAAGGGTTGGTGGGAACCTTTCAGAATGGGCTGAGTGGGTGTACAGACCTAGGAACTCGGCTCAGGATTGGTGGGAACACCTCATAATGGGATGAGTGGGTTAACAGACCCGGACCCGAACACGAACATACGGCCAATAATTCAGGTTCGGGTCCGGGACCCGGACACCCAAAAGTCCAGTACGGACCCAAACTTTACAGTTCGGGTTCGCTCAACCCTAGTTCCCATCCAACCCGTGCCAAGTTCCCAGGTCTGTACCCCAGCTCTGCCCATTATGAGGGGTTCCTATTAAACCTGTGCCAAATTCCCAGGTCTGTACACCAGTTCTGCCCATTATAAGGGGTTCCTCCCACAAGCCCTGTGCTGAGTTCCCAGGTTTCTAAACCCACTGATCCCATTATAAGGGGTTCCCACAATCCATGTACTGAGTTCCTGGGTCTGTTAACCCACTCATCCCATTATGAGGTGTTCCCACCAATCCTGTGCCGAGTTCCTAGGTCTGTACACCCACTCAGCCCATTCTGAAAGGTTCCCACCAACCCTTTGCCGAGTTCCTGGATCTTTTCCCCCTTCTGTACCCATTATGAGGGGTTCCCATCATTCCTGTGCGGGGTCCCCGGGTCTGTACACCCACTGATCCCATTACGAGGGGTTCCCATCATTCCTGTGCTGAATTCCTGGGTCTGTACACCTGCTGGGCCATTATGAGGGGTTCCCATCATTCCTGTGCTGAGTTCCCGGGTCTGTACACCCACTCATCTCATTATGAGGGGTTCCCATCATTCCTGTGCTGAGTTCCTGGGTCTGTACACTCACTCTGCCCATTATGAGGGGTTCCCAACAACCATGTGCTGAGTTCACGTGTATGAACAATAGCGCTGCCCATTATGAGGGGTTTCTACAATCCCTGTGCAGAGCTTCAGGGTCTATACACCAACTCTGCCCATTATGAGGAGTTCCCACCAACCCTATGCTGAGTTCCCAGTTCTCTACACCTGCTGGGCCCAATATAAGGGGTTCCCACAATCCCTGTGCTGAGTTCCCAGTTCTCTACACCTGCTGGGCACCAACATAAGAGGTTCCCACAATCCCTGTGCTAAGTTCCCAGGTCTGTACACCTGCTGGGCCCATTATGACGGGTTCCCACCAGCCCTGTGCTGATTTCCCGGGTCTGTACACCCACTCTGCCCATTATGAGGGGTTCCCACCAACCCTAGGCTGAGTTTCCAGGTCTGTAAACTTGCTGGGCACATTTTGAGGGGTTCCCACAATCCCTGTGCTGAGTTCCCGGGTCTGTACACCCACTGATCCCATTATGAGGGGTTACCATCATTCCTGAGCTGAGTTCCTGGGTCTGTACACCCACTAATCCCATTATGAGGGGTTCCCACAATCCCTGTGCTGAGTTTGTGGGTCTGTACACCCACTCTGTTATCATGGGTTCCCACCAAACCTGTGCTGATTTCCCAGGTCTGTACACCAGCTCTGCCCATTATGAGGGGGTCCCATCAAATATGTGACAAATTCCTGGGTCTGTACACCTGCTGGGCCCATTATGAGGGGGTCCCACCAGCCCTGTGCTGGGTTCCTGGGTCTGTACACCTACTGATCCCATTATGAGGGGTTTTACTACAATCCCTGTGCAGAGTTCCCCGGTCTGTACACCCACTCTGCCCATTATGAGGGGTTCCCACCAAACCTGTGCCAAGTTTCCAGATCTGTACACCAGCTCTGCCCATTATGAGGGGTTCCTATGAGCCATGTTCTGAGGTACCAGCTTTCTACATCCACTGATCCCATTATGAGTTGTCCCCTTCATTCCTGTGCTGAGTTCCCCAGTCTATAAACCAACTCATCCCATTATGAGGGGTTTCCACAATCCATGTGCTAAGTTCCCAGGTCTGTACACCAGCTCTGCCCATTATGATGGGTTCATACAATACCTGTGAGGAGTTGCCGGGTCCGTACACCCACTCTGCCCATTATGAGGAGTTCCCACCAACCCTGTGCTAAGTTCCTGGGTCTGTACACCCACTCATCTCATTATGAGGGGTTCCCATCATTCCTGTGCTGAGTTCCTGGGTCTGTACACTCACACTGCCCATTATAAGGGGTCCCCAACAAGCATGTGCTGAGTTCATGTGTATGAACAATAGCTCAGGGTCTGTACACCCACTCTGCCCATTATGAGGGGTTCCCACCAACCCTATGCTGAGTTCCCAGTTCTCTACACCTGCTGGGCCCATTATAAGGGGTTTCCACAATCCCTGTGCTGAGTTCCCAGGTCTGTACACCTGCTAAGCCCATTATGAGGAGTTCCCACCAGCCCCGTGCTGAGTTCTCGGGTCTGTTCACAAAGCAGTGCAACAAAGAGGGGTGGGTAACCAAAGAGGACATTTAACAACTCACGAGAACACCCTAGAAGAGAAGCAGGAAACTTCAAACCACCACTCTAAAAAAAACTTGGGGCCAAAACACAGATCTGGAGATGCCAAAGCATCAACTTGGAGAGCTTGTTAAAAGGTCTGCACATTTCCATGAGCTGAAGGAAAGAAAATTGCATGACTCCCTCATCAACACAGTCAGGTCATATATTTGCATACCAAAATGTAAACAATCCTGTAGCGAGTCAATGCGGGGGGAGGGGGGATTTGGGACTTTATATGAGGCAACGAGTGTTTAGATTAATCTGCCTCAATCCCTGGTAATGTATTGGAGAGAGGGCGAAAAAAATGGGACTTTATATGAAGCATAGCTGCAAAGTATTTGTGCAAGGACATGTTTGACAATTCCTTATCTATATAAAGGGTTAGAAATAAACAATATACAATGGATAACAATAATATCAATTGGATATCTTGTATTTCATATATGGACACATACATTACAATATGATCTACAGGTAATAGATACATTGCTATGAGGTACACCATTAGAAATAACATAAATGATCTTCAATTGATTGAAGGATAAAACATTGTAGATAAAATATATGATCAGGGAGAATTCCAAATACATGCTTGCACGTTTTAGCATATGAGCGCTCTACGCGTTTCATGGAGTTCATCCATTCATATGGAGCAATTCCAGGATTAAATTATCTATAAAAAGATAAATAAATGAATGCAAGGTGATCAGGCACAGCAACATAAGGGCAAAGGGACAGACAGGGGGAAAAAACAATGATTTCCCCAACCACTCTTACCTACATTGAAGCTCATACTTAGAAAGAAGAAAACGTTGACAATTGGGGGCGCTGTGGAAGCAAGCCTCCACCGGAGCTGAGGGATGAGCCGAACACCCCTCGGGTTCGGTTCGCACCAGAACCTTCGAACCGACCGAAAGTTTCGCGCGAATTTTCGAACCCTATACGTTATAATGGACGCGAACGTTCGAAATCAAAAGTGCTAATTACAACGGCCAATATGCATGTTAATGTCATAAAACAGGTTTGGGGACCCGGGTCCTGCCCCAGGGGACATATATCAATGCAAAAAGAACTTTTAAAAACTAACTTTTTTTCGGGAGCAGTCATTTTAATGATGCATAAAGTGAAAAAAAAAAAAAGTGAAATTTTCCTTTAAATATGGTACCTGGGGGGTGTCTAAAGTATGCCTGTGAAGTGGCATGTGTTTCCCGTGTTTAGAACTGTCCTTGCACAAAATGACATTTGTAAAGGAAAAAAAGAAGCCATTTAAAACCACTTGCGGCTTTAGGTTTGTTCTTAAGTAGAATCTGAACAGGTACATTATGAAGTGTAGCTCCATCCCAAAAAAATCTATTTTTAAGCTTTTTGGAGAACATAGGGAGGGGTTATCACCCCTGTAACATTTGCTGTCTTTGCACATCTGTTCAGAACATGTCACCTAACTTTCCGTCCCAATGACAAATGTTTTTGGAAAAAGTGGGGTTTTAATTGAAACAAGGATTGGTGATAAAGTATCAGTAGAGAGGAGATACCTTTTTCCCAAATTAAATCTAACAGGATAGAATTTCCCTTCCTAGGGGTAGATTTCCTCTCACTTCCTGTTTTCTCTTTCCATTTGCAAGTAGGAGTCGTTTGTAAGTTGGATGTTTGAAAGTAGGGGCCTGGCGTATATACTCTGCAGAAATTTGCCCTATTAGATGTTGGTGTAGCCACAAGACTGGTGGGCACAGGAATGGGCCCTGCTGTGAGTTAATAGATCAAGATTTGTAATTGCATGCACCTGTTGAACAGGGCAGAAAAATTGGGGGGGGTGGTGGTGGTGGACGGTGTTGCCACAAGACTGTAAGCTCTCACAGTTACTCTTGGTGGGCGCAGGAATGGGCCCTGCTGTGAGTTATTAGATCAAGATTTGTAATTGCAAGCACCTGATGAACAGGGCAGAAAAATTGGGCCTTTGGCGGTGGTGGTGGACGGTGTTGCCACAAGACTGTAGCTCTCACAGTTACTCTTGGTGGGCGCAGGAATGGGCCCTGCTGTGAGTTATTAGATCAAGATTTGTAATTGCAAGCACCTGATGAACAGGGCAGAAAAATTGGGCCTTTGGCGGTGGTGGTGGACGGTGTTGCCACAAGACTGTAAGCTCTCACAGTTACTCTTGGTGGGCGCAGGAATGGGCCCTGCTGTGAGTTATTAGATCAAGATTTGTAATTGCAAGCACCTGATGAACAGGGCAGAAAAATTGGGCCTTTGGCGGTGGTGGTGGACGGTGTTGCCACAAGACTGTAAGCTCTCACAGTTACTCTTGGTGGGCGCAGGAATGGGCCCTGCTGTGAGTTATTAGATCAAGATTTGTAATTGCAAGCACCTGATGAACAGGGCAGAAAAATTGGGCCTTTGGCGGTGGTGGTGGACGGTGTTGCCACAAGACTGTAGGCCCTCATAGTTTCTCTTGGTGGGCGCAGGAATGGGCCCTGCTGTGAACTATTAGATCAAGATTTGTAATTACCCGCCCCTGTTAAACAGGGGCTGAAAAATTGTGCCTTAGGCACTGGTGCTGGTGCCACAACACTGCAACCCCTCACAGATACTGTACTTGGAGCACAGCAGTCACACGTGTTGCGAAGCATTTTTTTAAAAAATTTTAATTACCCGCCCCTGTTAAACAGGGGCTGAAAAATTGTGCCTTAGGCACTGGTGCTGGTGCCACAACACTGCAACCCCTCACAGATACTGTACTTGGAGCACAGCAGTCACACGTGTTGCGAAGCATTTTTTTAAAAAATTGTAATTACCCGCCCCTGTTAAACAGGGGCTGAAAAATTGTGCCTTAGGCACTGGTGCTGGTGCCACAACACTGCAACCCCTCACAGATACTGTACTTGGAGCACAGCAGTCACACGTGTTGCAAAGCATTTTTTTTAAAAAATTGTAATTACCCGCCCCTGTTAAACAGGGGCTGGAAAATTGTGCCTTAGGCACTGGTGCTGGTGCCACAACACTGCAACCCCTCACAGATACTGTACTTGGAGCACAGCAGTCACACGTGTTGCAAAGCATTTTTTTTAAAAAATTGTAAGTACACGCCCCTGTTAAACAGGGGCTGAAAAATTTGCCTTAGGCACTGGTGCTGGTGCCACAACACTGCAACCCCTCACAGATACTGTACTTGGAGCACAGCAGTCACACGTGTTGCGAAGCATTTTTTTAAAAAAAAAAATTGTAAGTACACGCCCCTGTTAAACAGGGGCTGAAAAATTTGCCTTAGGCACTGGTGCTGGTGCCACAACACTGCAACCCCTCACAGATACTGTACTTGGAGCACAGCAGTCACACGTGTTGCGAAGCATTTTTTTATAAAATTGTAAGTACACGCCCCTGTTAAACAGGGGCTGAAAAATTGTGCCTTAGGCACTGGTGTGGTGGCATGGATCATTGAGGAGGAGGAGGAAGAGGATAGTCAGTGAACATAAGAGGACAGTCACTCAGCATCAGCATAGGCAGTCTTGAAGGGATGTGATATTAAAAATTATTCGGTTATATCCGCCTCAGGTGCCTGGTAGCTGGTGGTGATCCAAGACTGATTCATTTTGATGAAGGTCAGTCGATCAACCGAGGCGGTGGACAGGCGCACCCTATGATCGGTGACAAATCCTCCAGCAGCACTGAATGTGCGTTCGGAAAGAACGCTGGAGGCAGGACAGGCCAGTAGCTCAATTGCATACTGTGCAAGCTCTGGCCAGTGATCCATCCTCAGGACCCAGTAAGCCAGAGGATTTTCGGTGGGAAAGGTGTCCAAGTCTGACCTTGCCCCAAGGTATTCCTGCACCATGTATATCAGACGCTGGCGATGGTTGCTGGAACCGATCATACCTTGGGGCTGCGGACTAAAAAATTGTCTGAACGCATCGGTCAGACGTCCACCTTCCCCACCGCTCCTTCTGCTACTGACCGAAGCCTCAGCAACTCGTCGCCCAGGACCAGGAGTTTGTAGCCTCCCAGTTTCTGGGAACGCGTTGCACAGACCTTTCTGCAAGGCCTCCCTGAGATGTCTCATCCTCTGCTCCCTCTGCGACGGCAAGATAAGGTCCGCAACCTTACCCTTGTACCGCGGATTAAGGAGAGTGGCCAGCCAGTAATGGTCCCTCTCCTTAAACCGAAGAACACGAGGATCCTTCCGCAGGCTTTGCAGGATCAGGGAGGCCATGCAGCGTAGGTTAGCTGAGGCATTCGGTCCGGAGTCTTCTGGGTCACTGAGGATGACATGATCGCCAGCCACCTCCTCCCAGCCACGTACAAGTCCACTGGTTTGTTGGGACTGTACATCATCCCTAAAAGACTGCTGCTGCTGCTGCTGATGCTGAGTGCCAGGCTCCACCTCCATGCTCACACAATCCTCTCCTCCTCCTCCTCCTCCTCCTCTCCTCATCCTCTTCCTGTGTGATGGGTGGGACAGAAGGAACACTGTCCGGATAAAGGGGGCCTTGAGAGGCAAGGAAGTCCTCCTCTTCCTGCCTCTGTTCTGCCTCAAGTGCCCTGTCCATTATCCCACGCAGCGTATGCTCCAACAGGTGGACAAGAGGGACAGTGTCACTGATGCATGCACTGTCACTGCTCACCATCCTCGTGGCCTCCTCAAATGGTGAGAGGACAGTGCATGCATCCCTGATCATGCTCCACTGACGTGGGGAAAAAAAACCAAGCTCCCCTGACCCTGTCCTGGTGCCATAGTCGCAAAGGTACTCATTGATGGCCCTCTGCTGCGTGTGCAGTCGCTGCAGCATGGCCAACGTTGAGTTCCACCTGGTGGGCATGTCACATATTAGGCGGTTCTTGGGCAGGTTCAGCTCCTTTTGCAGCTCAGTCAGCCGAGCACTGGCATTATAAGATCGGCGGAAATGCACACAGACTTTCCTGGCCTGCCTCAGGACATCCTGTAAGCCTGGGAACCTGCCCAAGAACCGCTGCACCACCAGGTTGAGGACGTGAGCCATGCAGGGCACATGGGTGAGCTGCCCCTGTCGCAGGGCGGAGAGGAGGTTGGTGCCATTGTCAGAAACGACCATTCCTGGCTTAAGCTGACGTGGCGTCAACCACCTCTCGGCCTGCCCCTGCAGAGCTGCCAGAACCTCTGGCCCAGTGTGGCTCCTGTCCCCCAAACACACCAGCGCAAGCACGGCATGGCATCTTTTTGCCTGCGTACTTGCGTAGCCCCTTGTACGCCTACGGAGCACCGCTGGTTCCAAGGACAGAGCACTGGAGGAAGAAGAAGAGGAGGGGGTGGAGGAGAGAGGTGTGTCACAACCAGTAGCAGTAGTAGCGTTTTGGAGGCGTGGTGGCGGAACAACCTCCAACACTACTGCACCTTGTCCTGCATCCCTCCCAGCTGCCAATAGAGTGACCCAATGGGCCGTGAAAGAAAGGTACCGTCCCTGTCCATGCCTGCTGGACCATGAGTCAGCGGTAATATGCACCTTACCGCTGACCGCCCTGTCCAGCGAGGCATGGACATTGCCCTCCACATGCCGGTAGAGAGACGGAATCGCCTTCCGTGAGAAAAAGTGGTGTTTGGGAACCTGCCACTGAGGAACCGCACATTGAACAAACTCACGGAAGGGGGCCGAGTCTACCAACTGAAAAGGCAGCAGTTGAAGTGCTAACAATTTAGCCAAGCTAGCATTCAACCGCTGGGCATGTGGATGGCTGGGAGTGTACTTCTTTCTACGGTCCAGCAGCTGGGGCAGGGAAATTTGCCTGCTGCAATCGGACGTCGGTGTACTGCAAGTACTTGGTTGTGACACACCTAATTCTACACCTTCAGTCCTCTCAGAGCAGCTTTCAGAGAGGACTGAAGGTGTAGTGGGGATGGAGATCCCAGCTGATGAGGAGCAAGGAGAGGTCCGCTTAGTTCTTTGGTGTGGGTCTTTTATGTGTGCCTGCCAACGAGCTGCATGGCAGGTCGACATATGTCTGGTCATGCTTGTGGTGCCCAAGCGGCTGATGTTTTGGCCACGCGAGATACGCTTGAGACAAATATTGCAAATAGCAGTGGTGCGATCTGATGCACTCGTCTCAAAAAAGGCCCACACCAAAGAACTTTTCTGATAACGTGCAGAGGCAGCGCCCTGCACAGGCGGAGCTCTGCGGTGTTGTACAGTTGCTGTGCTGGCCTCTACCTGGCCTCCAGGGGGCATCCTGCCTCGTTGGACATGTGACGCCGCATCCTCCTCCTCCTCGTCCTCCTCCTCATCCTCTCTCCCTTCAGGCACCCACGTGGAGTCAGTGACCTCATCATCCCCTCCCTCTTCACCACTAGAGCAAACCTGGCAGTAAGCTGCAGCTGGTGGAACAGTACTGCCAGATTCCTCAAGCTGGGTATCATCATCCTAGCCTTCGAATCGTTGGGCATCCTCCTGGAGCATGTACCCAACACTGTGCTCAAAGAGTTCGGGGGACTCCTCAGGAGGACATGGTGGGTCTAGGGAAGGGGTGGCTGATGATGCTCTGCCAGTACCCTGAGCCTGGGTGAGAGAGGATGAGGAGGATGAGGAGGGCTTGGTCATCCATTCTACCAAGCCTTCAGCATGATGCGGCTCCACATGTCCAGCTGCCGAAAACAAAGACGCGCGTGTCCCATGGCCACGTGCTGATGACGATGCACGACCACGTCCACGGCCACGGCCACGTCCACTAGAAACAGAGCCTGCCTGCCCTGTGTTCTTGGCTCTGCACGCTCTGCCTCCCCTTGGCGGTCTTCCAGCCATTGTAGTCGGTAGTCCTGTGGGTGCTGCTGAGAAGAATATATAGGAGCTCTGTGTGATGCCACTAACACACTAGAAGTCCTATGGGTGCTTCTGCAAAGAAAATATAGGAGCTCTGTGTGATGCCACTAACACACTCGAAGTCCTGTGGGTGCTGCTGAGAAGAAAATATAGGAGCTCTGTGTGATGCCACTAACACACTAGAAGTCCTATGGGTGCTTCTGCAAAGAAAATAGAGGAGCTCTGTGTGATGCCACTAACACACTAGAAGTCCTGTGGGTGCTGCTGAGAAGAAAATATAGGAGCTCTGTGTGATGCCACTAACACACTAGAAGTCCTATGGGTGCTTCTGCAAAGAAAATAGAGGAGCTCTGTGTGATGCCACTAACACACTAGAAGTCCTGTGGGTGCTGCTGAGAAGAAAATATAGGAGCTCTGTGTGATGCCACTAACACACTCGAAGTCCTGTGGGTGCTGCTGAGAAGAAAATATAGGAGCTCTGTGTGATGCCACTAACACACTAGAAGTCCTATGGGTGCTTCTGCAAAGAAAATAGAGGAGCTCTGTGTGATGCCACTAACACACTAGAAGTCCTGTGGGTGCTGCTGAGAAGAAAATATAGGAGCTCTGTGTGATGCCACTAACACACTAGAAGTCCTATGGGTGCTTCTGCAAAGAAAATAGAGGAGCTCTGTGTGATGCCACTAACACACTAGAAGTCCTATGGGTGCTTCTGCAAAGAAAATAGAGGAGCTCTGTGTGATGCCACTAACACACTAGAAGTCCTGTGGGTGCTGCTGAGAAGAAAATATAGGAGCTCTGTGTGATGCCACTAACACACTAGAAGTCCTATGGGTGCTTCTGCAAAGAAAATAGAGGAGCTCTGTGTGATGCCACTAACACACTAGAAGTCCTATGGGTGCTGCTGAGAAGAAAATATAGGATCTCTGTGTGATGGGACTAACACACTTCAAGTCCTATGGGTGCTTCTGGAAGAAAATATAGGAGCTCTGTGTGATGGGACTAACACACTTCAAGTCCTATAGGTGCTTCTGGGAACAAAATATATGATCTCTGTGTGATGGGACTAACACACTTCAAGTCCTATAGGTGCTTCTGGGAAGAAAATATAGGTCTGTGTGATGGGACTAACACACTTCAAGTCCTATAGGTGCTTCTGGGAACAAAATATATGATCTCTGTGTGATGGGACTAACACACTTCAAGTCCTATAGGTGCTTCTGGGAAAAAAATATAGGTCTGTGTGATGGGACTAACACACTTCAAGTCCTATAGGTGCTTCTGGGAACAAAATATAGGATCTCTGTGTGATGGGACTAACACACTTCAAGTCCTATGGGTGCTTCTGGGAAGAAAATATAGGTCTGTGTGATGGGACTAACACACTTCAAGTCCTATAGGTGCTCTGGGAACAAAATATATGGTCTCTGTGTGATGGGACTAACACACTTCAAGTCCTATAGGTGCTTCTGGGAACAAAATATATGATCTCTGTGTGATGGGACTAACACACTTCAAGTCCTATAGGTGCTTCTGGGAACAAAATATATGATCTCTGTGTGATGGGACTAACACACTTCAAGTCCTATAGGTGCTTCTGGGAAGAAAATATAGGTCTGTGTGATGGGACTAACACACTTCAAGTCCTATAGGTGCTTCTGGGAACAAAATATATGATCTCTGTGTGATGGGACTAACACACTTCAAGTCCTATAGGTGCTTCTGGGAACAAAATATATGATCTCTGTGTGATGGGACTAACACACTTCAAGTCCTATAGGTGCTTCTGGGAACAAAATATAGGTCTGTGTGATGGGACTAACACACTTCAAGTCCTATAGGTGCTTCTGGGAACAAAATATATGATCTCTGTGTGATGGGACTAACACACTTCAAGTCCTATAGGTGCTTCTGGGAAGAAAATATAGGTCTGTGTGATGGGACTAACACACTTCAAGTCCTATAGGTGCTTCTGGGAACAAAATATAGGATCTCTGTGTGATGGGACTAACACACTTCAAGTCCTATGGGTGCTTCTGGGAAGAAAATATAGGTCTGTGTGATGGGACTAACACACTTCAAGTCCTATAGGTGCTTCTGGGAACAAAATATATGATCTCTGTGTGATGGGACTAACACACTTCAAGTCCTATAGGTGCTTCTGGGAAGAAAATATAGGTCTGTGTGATGGGACTAACACACTTCAAGTCCTATAGGTGCTTCTGGGAACAAAATATATGATCTCTGTGTGATGGGACTAACACACTTCAAGTCCTATAGGTGCTTCTGGGAAGAAAAATATAGGTCTGTGTGATGGGACTAACACACTTCAAGTCCTATAGGTGCTTCTGGGAACAAAATATAGGATCTCTGTGTGATGGGACTAACACACTTCAAGTCCTATAGGTGCTTCTGGGAAGAAAATGTAGATCTGTGTGATGGGACTAACACACTTCAAGTCCTATAGGTGCTTCTGGGAACAAAATATATGATCTCTGTGTGATGGGACTAACACACTTCAAGTCCTATAGGTGCTTCTGGGAAGAAAATATAGGTCTGTGTGATGGGACTAACACACTTCAAGTCCTATAGGTGCTTCTGGGAACAAAATATATGATCTCTGTGTGATGGGACTAACACACTTCAAGTCCTATAGGTGCTTCTGGGAAGAAAATATAGGTCTGTGTGATGGGACTAACACACTTCAAGTCCTATAGGTGCTTCTGGGAACAAAATATAGGATCTCTGTGTGATGGGACTAACACACTTCAAGTCCTATGGGTGCTTCTGGGAAGAAAATGTAGGTCTGTGTGATGGGACTAACACACTTCAAGTCCTATAGGTGCTTCTGGGAACTATATATCTCTGTGTGATGGGACTAACACACTTCAAGTCCTATAGGTGCTTCTGGGAAGAAAATATATCTCTGTGTGATGGGACTAACACACTTCAAGTCCTATAGGTGCTTCTGGGAACAAAATATATGTCTTTGTGATGGGACTAACACACTTCAAGTCCTATAGGTGCTTCTGGGAACAAAATATATGATCTCTGTGTGATGGGACTAACACACTTCAAGTCCTATAGGTGCTTCTGGGAACAAAATATATGATCTCTGTGTGATGGGACTTACACACTTCAAGTCCTATAGGTGCTTCTGGGAACAAAATATATGATCTCTGTGTGATGGGACTAACACACTTCAAGTCCTATAGGTGCTTCTGGGAAGAAAATATAGGTCTGTGTGATGGGACTAACACACTTCAAGTCCTATAGGTGCTTCTGGGAACAAAATATAGGATCTCTGTGTGATGGGACTAACACACTTCAAGTCCTATAGGTGCTTCTGGGAAGAAAATATAGGTCTGTGTGATGGGACTAACACACTTCAAGTCCTATAGGTGCTTCTGGGAACAAAATATATGATCTCTGTGTGATGGGACTAACACACTTCAAGTCCTATAGGTGCTTCTGGGAAACAAAAATATAGGTCTGTGTGATGGGACTAACACACTTCAAGTCCTATAGGTGCTTCTGGGAACAAAATATAGGATCTCTGTGTGATGGGACTAACACACTTCAAGTCCTATGGGTGCTTCTGGGAAGAAAATGTAGGTCTGTGTGATGGGACTAACACACTTCAAGTCCTATAGGTGCCTCTGGGAACAAAATATATGATCTCTGTGTGATGGGACTAACACACTTCAAGTCCTATAGGTGCTTCTGGGAACAAAATATATGATCTCTGTGTGATGGGACTAACACACTTCAAGTCCTATAGGTGCTTCTGGGAAGAAAATATAGGAGCTCTGCCTGCCTGCCACGAACACACTACAAGTCCTATAGGTGCTTCTGGGAACAAAATATAGGAGCTCTGCCTGCCTGCCACGAACACACTACAAGTCCTATAGGTGCTTCTGGGAACAAAATATAGGAGCTCTGCCTGCCTGCCACGAACACACTACAAGTCCTATAGGTGCTTCTGGGAACAAAATATAGGAGCTCTGCCTGCCTGCCACGAACACACTACAAGTCCTATAGGTGCTTCTGGGAACAAAATATAGGAGCTCTGCCTGCCTGCCACGAACACACTACAAGTCCTATAGGTGCTTCTGGGAACAAAATATAGGAGCTCTGCCTGCCTGCCACGAACACACTACAAGCCCCTCTTTCTAAATCAATCTTTGTAAATGAATCTATCTAACTCAATCTCTCTAAGTAAATCTCTCTAACTAACTAAATCCAGCAGAGTGTCACAGAACTATCCTGCTCTATCTACGCCGGAACAGCATGTGACCGGCGCAGACGGCGTGGCGGCCTTTTATAGGGGGGGGGCGTGTACTAAAGCCCCTGAGCTGTAATTGGCTACAGGCGTCCTGCCTGTAGCCAATTATGGCTCTTCGAGTTTCCGGCGCTGTGATTGGCCAAGCATGCGGGGTCACAGTGCATGCTTGGCCAATCATCAGCCAGCAATGCACTGCGCCGGCCGCGCCGGCCGCAATGCATTGCGGGGCCGCTCGCATCACACGAACGTGATGCGAGCGGCCAAAATAGTTCTGGGCTCGCCGAGCGAGCGAACGCCCGGTGCTCGATGCGAACGTGGGTTCGCATCGAGCACCGGGCCCATCCCTACCCAAACGCACTCTGCCCATTATGAGGGGTTCCCACCAACCCTAGGCTGAGTTTCCAGGTCTGTAAACCTGCTGGGCAAATTATAAGGGGTTCCTACAATCCCTGTGCAGAGCTTCAGGGTCTGTACACCCACT